>SNRZ01000116.1:0-223362 GCA_008729115.1 Dirofilaria repens
ATAATGATAACAAATAATGCTATATTCATTATGTTTGAAAGAAAAAATTTATCATTTCTCATTTTATTATTTCGTTTTTTATTCATTTAAATTTTTTTCATTAATTTGATTAATAATTTGCTTTTTTGCTCATTTTAGGAAAGCAATATTGATGATGATGATGATGATGATATATGATAAAAGATAGGATAAAATTAATTTAATCAACTTATCAGATTGATAAACACTGACCCATCATCTCTCTCCCTCCCTCCCTCTCTCTCTCTCTTTCTCTCTCTCGTTGTTTTCTCTGTCATAAAAGATTGACCAGTCAGAGATAATGTATGATGATGAGAGAGGCTGGTTGTCGTAATCGAATCGATGTTTGAATTTATCTAAGATTTTTCGATTGAAGAATTAATCCAATCCATCAACGACAACCTATGCTGCAAATTTATCATCAGTTGAATTTGTTTTATTTGAATGGATAGGATTGATAACGACATACACGTCCTTTAATTTCCTTTTTCATCTTCTAATATTTATCATTTTTAGACGCAATGGAAAATAATAATAAATTTTTAATCTGAATAATCGTATAATTATTACTAAATGATAATCCAATTCATTTATCAGTATTGCTAATTGTACGAGAAGATATTTAACATAGTCGCATTATCATTATCATTATTTCGATTAATTCATCATCATATTCAATATTTCAGGATCAGTGCATCTTATTGTATTAAACATTTTTGAAATGTGTTAAGGATAATTTTATTTGTTAAACTGATATCATATAATTGATAATTTATTTGCTATCACATTAAACAGGTATGACTAACTCACTAAAAACGAAACAGGTATATAAATTAAATTGCATTAATCTTCTAACTATTTTTATCATTTATTTTATATATTATACAAATTTTCATTTTACTGTCAAAAGATAGCGAAAAAAAAAATTCAGCTTATCATAAATTATCATTCTCGCATTTGTTAATTTGAAAATATATAATTTCATGGATTATCATTTTCCATATCATTTACAATTATCATAAATTTATTCGGGAATTCTCCAGGCTTTTTCATATACTATTAGAATAATTGCAAATACTAAAAATATAGCGAATTAAATTGGCAAACGTTATTTTGTGGTAAGTGACAGTAAGTTGGAAAATAAAAGATTTTTTTTTTGTTTTAAATTGTTCATTTAATATATTTTTAAACTATTACTTAGCTTCTTAGAGATTATCGAAAATTCTCGACTGATTGACTTGATTATCGAAAATTCTCGATCGAAAACTTAGTATAGTAAATTTTTGGATTGATAAAATTTCAGTTCTCGAAGATAACCAATTTGTCTAGGTATTTAGCAGTAATTTTTTCCGCAAAATATATTTGAATGAAATGTTATCTTTAACATGCATGGCAATATTCTCTATTATTTTGGACATCTATGCACAGGTAATTTTAAAATTCATTTATTTTTAAATTTAAAAATTCTATTATCAAAGTTATCACTTGTATATCACCAAATAATTAGACGATTTATTAGAGATATAGCAGTAATGTATTTAATATATTTGAAAAATAATTATATATAAATAAGCAATTTAAAAAAATACAGTCAAAAATAAACTTAGGTTTTTTTTTTTGAAGTATTATAAAAATATACATTAGAATATAATGTAAGAGATGAATATCATTTTCTTTTAAATGAACTGATAAGAATAAAAGTCAATTAAATTTAGATCAAATTTGGAATAATTCCAAATTTTTACAACCTGGATTAAAGATTTTTTAAATATAGTATATAGTTAAGATAGAAGTTAGCTTCAAGGAATATAGTCAAAAATAAACTTAAACTTTTTCTGAAATATAAAATTTAGCAAATTTTTAGTTTTATTTTATCAGAAAATGATAAAGCATTATTGAAATATAATCATTTATATCAGAAAATGATAAAGCATTGTTGAAATATAATTTATGATCGATTTAAAGATTAAAATTTCTTTTTTATTGATAATGTTTTGTAGGGAATGAAATCATTAGAAGTAAAAATAGGATTATCGTTTTATCAATAATGTTTTTAATTTATCAATAATTCACTCTTCAATCTTATCTTACATATTTATATTTATATATATATACACTATTTATATGTTATTATTAAATTATTACATATATTAATTATTTATTATTATTATTATTTAGTATATATTTTATATCTGTGGTATATATATTATTTTACCTACTTATCTTATCTTATCATACTATTATTGATCGCAATAGTTTTTTAAAATATTATTACTATTTCTGAAAAATTTTATCAATTTTCCTTTTCAATGAAATTTGAACATATTTCAATTTATCCGCACTTGTAATTGAAAATTACTTCATTTCCGTCTTAATTTTACTAATCTCTCTCTCTCTTTCTCTCTCTCTCTCTCTCTCTCTCTATCTTTCTTCTTCTGTTCTAAATTATTTCCCAACTTTCTAATTTTTGCATTGCTCCACTTTCACTTAATTAAGTACTTCTCATTAAAGCACCAAAAATTTAAATTAATTTTATTAATTTATTATAATTTCTTCTATAAATTACTCGTTTTCTCAAGAACGAAGTACTTCTCATCAAATTATCAAAAATCGAAATAATTTTATAAACTCATAACAATTTTCTCATAAAATATTCGTTGTCTCGAATTTCTCGAGAATCCTAGAAAACGAAAAACAATTTATAATTTGCATATTTGATTTTTCATTTTTCAAATCTAATATTGTAATTAATTTTTCCTATAAAAATAAATATACATAGTACGAAAAATTAATTTTATCAAAAAAGGAATATGAGTAAAAGGCAAAAAATGGAATAGAAATTATTTTAATTTAAATTATCGAATATTTTCTTTTTTGCCATTCATTCTATCATTTACAATAAGAAGTATTCTTTTCTTTTTTCATTGCGACGCAATTAATAATTTCAATTTTTGATGGAAACTTCAGAATTTGATAAGCATGAAAAACTTTTAAATTCTTGGATATTTTTTATAAATAATTGAATTTTTATGTTATCGAAAAATCATTTCTTCTCTTTTTGTTTTTTTTTTTTGAAAATGTTTCGTAAGAAGTAATCTTGCGAATAATAATTTAATTTGAATTTGAATTTGAGTAATAGTAAGAAGTAATCTTGCGAATAATAATTTAATTTGAATTTGAATTTGAGTAATAGTACGAAGTAATCTTGCGAATAATAATTTAATTTGAATTTGAATTTGAGTAATAGTACGAAGTAATCTTGCGAATAATAATTTAATTTGAATTTGAATTTGAGTAATAGTACGAAGTAATCTTGCGAATAATAATTTAATTTGAATTTGAATTTGAGTAATAGTACGAAGTAATCTTGCGAATAATAATTTAATTTGAATTTGAATTTGAGTAATAGTAAGAAGTAATCTTGCGAATAATAATTTAATTTGAATTTGAATTTGAGTAATAGTACGAAGTAATCTTGCGAATAATAATTTAATTTGAATTTGAATTTGAGTAATAGTACGAAGTAATCTTGCGAATAATAATTTAATTTGAATTTGAATTTGAGTAATAGTACGAAGTAATCTTGCGAATAATAATTTAATTTGAATTTGAATTTGAGTAATAGTACGAAGTAATCTTGCGAATAATAATTTAATTTGAATTTGAATTTGAGTAATAGTAAGAAGTAATCTTGCGAATAATAATTTAATTTGAATTTGAATTTGAGTAATAGTACGAAGTAATCTTGCGAATAATAATTTAATTTGAATTTGAATTTGAGTAATAGTAGAAGTAATCTTGCGAATAATAATTTAATTTGAATTTGAATTTGAGTAATAGTACGAAGTAATCTTGCGAATAATAATTTAATTTGAATTTGAATTTGAGTAATAGTACGAAGTAATCTTGCGAATAATAATTTAATTTGAATTTGAATTTGAGTAATAGTACGAAGTAATCTTGCGAATAATAATTTAATTTGAATTTGAATTTGAGTAATAGTACGAAGTAATCTTGCGAATAATAATTTAATTTGAATTTGAATTTGAGTAATAGTAGGAAGTAATCTTGCGAATAATAATTTAATTTGAATTTGAATTTGAGTAATAGTAACGAAGTAATCTTGCGAATAATAATTTAATTTGAATTTGAATTTGAGTAATAGTACGAAGTAATCTTGCGAATAATAATTTAATTTGAATTTGAATTTGAGTAATAGTACGAAGTAATCTTGCGAATAATAATTTAATTTGAATTTGAATTTGAGTAATAGTAGAAGTAATCTTGCGAATAATAATTTAATTTGAATTTGAATTTGAGTAATAGTACGAAGTAATCTTGCGAATAATAATTTAATTTGAATTTGAATTTGAGTAATAGTACGAAGTAATCTTGCGAATAATAATTTAATTTGAATTTGAATTTGAGTAATAGTAGAAGTAATCTTGCGAATAATAATTTAATTTGAATTTGAATTTGAGTAATAGTACGAAGTAATCTTGCGAATAATAATTTAATTTGAATTTGAATTTGAGTAATAGTACGAAGTAATCTTGCGAATAATAATTTAATTTGAATTTGAATTTGAGTAATAGTAGAAGTAATCTTGCGAATAATAATTTAATTTGAATTTGAATTTGAGTAATAGTAAGAAGTAATCTTGCGAATAATAATTTAATTTGAATTTGAATTTGAGTAATAGTAAGAAGTAATCTTGCGAATAATAATTTAATTTGAATTTGAATTTGAGTAATAGTAGAAGTAATCTTGCGAATAATAATTTAATTTGAATTTGAATTTGAGTAATAGTACGAAGTAATCTTGCGAATAATAATTTAATTTGAATTTGAATTTGAGTAATAGTACGAAGTAATCTTGCGAATAATAATTTAATTTGAATTTGAATTTGAGTAATAGTAGAAGTAATCTTGCGAATAATAATTTAATTTGAATTTGAATTTGAGTAATAGTAAGAAGTAATCTTGCGAATAATAATTTAATTTGAATTTGAATTTGAGTAATAGTAAGAAGTAATCTTGCGAATAATAATTTAATTTGAATTTGAATTTGAGTAATAGTACGAAGTAATCTTGCGAATAATAATTTAATTTGAATTTGAATTTGAGTAATAGTACGAAGTAATCTTGCGAATAATAATTTAATTTGAATTTGAATTTGAGTAATAGTACGAAGTAATCTTGCGAAAATAATTTAATTTGAATTTGAATTTGAGTAATAGTACGAAGTAATCTTGCGAATAATAATTTAATTTGAATTTGAATTTGAGTAATAGTAGAAGTAATCTTGCGAATAATAATTTAATTTGAATTTGAATTTGAGTATATAGTAGAAGTAATCTTGCGAATAATAATTTAATTTGAATTTGAATTTGAGTAATAGTAAGAAGTAATCTTGCGAATAATAATTTAATTTGAATTTGAATTTGAGTAATAGTAAGAAGTAATCTTGCGAATAATAATTTAATTTGAATTTGAATTTGAGTAATAGTAAGAAGTAATCTTGCGAATAATAATTTAATTTGAATTTGAATTTGAGTAATAGTAAGAAGTAATCTTGCGAATAATAATTTAATTTGAATTTGAATTTGAGTAATAGTACGAAGTAATCTTGCGAATAATAATTTAATTTGAATTTGAATTTGAGTAATAGTAAGAAGTAATCTTGCGAATAATAATTTAATTTGAATTTGAATTTGAGTAATAGTACGAAGTAATCTTGCGAATAATAATTTAATTTGAATTTGAATTTGAGTAATAGTACGAAGTAATCTTGCGAATAATAATTTAATTTGAATTTGAATTTGAGTAATAGTAAGAAGTAATCTTGCGAATAATAATTTAATTTGAATTTGAATTTGAGTAATAGTAAGAAGTAATCTTGCGAATAATAATTTAATTTGAATTTGAATTTGAGTAATAGTAAGAAGTAATCTGCGAATAATAATTTAATTTTAATTTGAATTTGAGTAATAGTTTATTAATAATTGTTTTAAAAATAATTTTTTAAAAAAACAATTCACATTATTTTTTAGAAGCAATTTTCGCAAGAAGAATCAGAAGATTTGCAACCACATATGATTACAAGTTCGAAAAGTGAAACACTTCGAAGTGATTCACTTGTCAATGCACAGTAATTTTTGTTATCAAAATATATCAAATTATCAAATAATCTTTGCTCATTTTTTCCCATGTTTATACAATTGGCAAAGTTAATATTTATTCCCCATACTACTGATAAAGATTTGTTTACAAAAATTGATAAAATTTTAGACAATTTCCGATTCCATTACTTGGTGGCTTTAATCCATTTCAATTGAAAAATCAAATTGTATCAACAAAAGGTTAGTTAATTATTGATTGCTTAAATTTTGCAAATTTTAATTTTTTAAATTGCTTCTCAGCTATTTGGGAAAATAAAAAATTAATCAATGAACATTCGTTGTCTTAAATGATATATTAAGTAAATATTATTTAATTTATAATTTTAATTTTATAAAAATTCTCATTTTCAATTTACTAAAAATATAAAACTTAACTTATCAACTATTTATCAACTACTGTTCAAAACTTATCAACTACTATTCAAAACTTATCAACTACTGTTCAAAACTTATCAACTTACTATTCAAAACTTATCAACTACTATTCAAAATTTATCAACTACTATTTCAAAAACTTATCAACTACTATTCAAAACTTGTCAACTACTATTCAAAACTTATCAACTACTATTCAAAACTTGTCAACTACTATTCAAAACTTATCAACTACTATTCAAAACTTATCAACTACTATTCAAAATTTATCAACTACTATTCAAAACTTATCAACTACTATTCAAAACTTATCAACTACTGTTCAAAATTTATTTGATAAAAAAAAACAAATAATTCAAAATAATAAAATCATTTTCTTTCAAATCGATATGAATTTTCCATTTACTACAAAAAAAAAATTTATTTTTTAATTTAACACAAAAAAGAAAAGATTTGTATTTCCTTCAGAAGTTTCAAATCAATTCAAATATTGTTCGCTTCAAAATTTTTCCTTCTTCTTTTCTTTTTTGATTCAGAAGTTTCGAATCGATTCGAAGATTGGCTTCATTCATTGTATGCCACAAATTTCTTCAAGCCCATTTCATTATCCAATACTGGCTCATTACTTGGCACCGTTCAAACATATCCACTAACGACCAATTTAACAAATCTTGGAAATTTTGGCCAAATAATGGCCAATACTAGTCCTCTTTCAAAAGTTCATTTTTTCATTTCATTTTTGATTATTTGATAAATTTCAAATTTTGAAAAAATTAATTATATATATGATTATAACTTTAAATTAGACTGACAAAATTGAAAAATAACAATCCGTACATTTGTAAGTTACAGGTATAATAATAATAACAGTTAAGGTATAATTGATCCAAAGTTAGTAATAGTTAAGATATAATTGGTCCAAAGTTAGTAATAGTTAAGGTATAATTGATACAAAGTTTTAGCTTAGTTACAGTACAAAAATCATATCAAATTAATAATTTGTAAAATCATCAAATTAATAATTTATAAAATCACTAAATTAATAATTTGTAAAATCATCAAATCAATAATTTGTAAAATCATCAAATTAATAATTTATAAAATCATAATCAAATTAATAATTTATAAAATCATTAAATTAATAATTTGTAAAATCATCAAATTAATAATTTATAAAATCACTAAATTAATAATTTGTAAAATCATCAAATCAATAATTTGTAAAATCATCAAATTAATAATTTATAAAATCATAATCAAATCAATAATTTATAAAATCATAATCAAATTAATAATTTATAAAATCATAATCAAATTAATAATTTATAAAATCATAATCAAATCATAATTTATACATCGTACAATTTTACAAAATCATCAAAAAAATTGCTAACTTTCAAAAAAAAGAAACTTAAATTCATGATTAGTTTTTTTTTTTTTTGGAAATTTAATACTTTTTCATTTTATCATTAAATTTAATTGTTTGATTAAATTATCTTTTTTTTACAAAACTGTTTGAACAAATTATCTTTTTTTTTCATTTTCGAATTTTTACAAATTCTTCTCAAATTTCATTGCATTCATAGAAATGAATGTAAAAAATTTTTATTATCCTTTTTTTTTCATTCAAATATCCAATAATTTATTTAAAATCATTCAAAAAAAAGTATTTCACAAAAAATTCCTTTTTTCAAATTAAAATTTCTTTTTCCAAACTTTTTAAATCAAAAAAAAAAAATTTGTAACAAATTTTGTTTAAGAGAAGTACTTTTTTTTTTGGTTCAAAATTTTTTTTTCAGAATTTAAAAAAAAGAATTGATGAAAAATTTTCATTTCATAATCTCAGTCATTTGAACAAAAAAAAAATTATTTCTCTTAGTTGTTGAATTTTTGAAAATATTTGAGGAATGAAAAATTTTACTTCGAATCAGAAATCATCGTTTAATATTTTTATTAGATTTTAAATTCATATTTTAGATATTTATAATATATTTAAATTCATATTTGATTACATCTTTCAATTTCAAAATTACTTCATTTTTACTTAACGAGTCATAGAAGGATTGCTATGCAAAGAATAATTTAAAAAATTTCCACTGATTTCACACTGATAACTCTAATCACGAATCAATCATTTAACAAGCCATTTAAATTTGATCTAATTTGAAAAGTTGTTATCTTCAAATATTTTTAAATGAATTGAAGATAATAAAATTTAATGCGATTATTTCATCATTTTCCAATAATTTTCATCAATGAATTTACCCAATAATAAATTTATTCTTATCATCTAATTTGATTGATATTAACGGAATTCAATTTAATCCATTTATGTTTATATCGAATAATGAAAGAGCCAAAATAATTATGCAAACAAGTTTCTTGGCAACCTGTCCTGATTGATATAAAATCATTATCTTCTCAAATTATAAATTTCTGATTGTCCGAACCAGCTGTAATCTAACTTTTACATTCAATCTATTATACACTATCATTGTTTGGTCAAATGTGATTAATTCTTTCCTTTAACAAAATTTAAAAGATTCAAAATTTTTCATATGAAAGTAAAATTTTTATTCACAAAAATCACAATAAACAGTTACAAAAAAAAAAACAAACCTTTTTTATATTTTAACATTTAACTTTTGAATTGTTACAAAAATTTGCAAATTATTTTTTTTTTTTAATTGAAATATTATCAAAAAATTAAGTTTCACTCGAAGATAATTTTAGATTTTGGATAAAAGAAAAACGAAAAAGATGAAATATCATTTTAAAAATGATTAAAATAATGTGATATCAACATTACTTATCATTTAAAAATTCATGCATTAATTATCATTCGAAAATACAAGCATTACTTATCATTGACAATTCTAATCATTATTTATCAATGAGAATCTGATCATTCTTTATCGTTGATGATTTACACAAATAAGATTTATTGATGTTTCGAGAAATTAAATTTTTAAAAAACTATCCTATTCTTTTTCACTTTTTAAGTTGGCAAATTATGAGAACAAACGTCGAGAACAGTTAAGCAATAATGGCTTTGAGATGAACACGCCGAATAGTCCAACAATTAGAATTGAAAAAGCTGATAAAGAGAAAGCTAAAAGAGATGATATATTATCAAAAAATGCTTTCAAAATATCCAGTATGAATACTGAATCAACAGGTACTTCATTTTTTAATCCCTTTTCACATACATACGAAAAGTTAAATTTATGTATTTCTCTGATATAATCTTTTGGTATTGCGATATTCTCGAGAAAAATGCCAATTCTCGATGAAATGGACGAAAATTTTTATATTCTCGAGGAAAATGTTCATTCTCAATGAAATGGAAAAAATTTTTAAGAAAAAATTTATCTTCTTATTGTTAAAATTATTTAAAAAAAATATTTCATAATATAAAATGTTCCTCAACTTATTATTTGTAAGAAAGGCAAAAGAATAATTATAAAAGTATATTAGAGAATTAAAATAGTTCAAGTCTTCTTACCTGGATAATAATATAAACAAAAGAATAATTATAAAAGGTATATTAGAGAATTAAAATAGTTCAAGTCTTCTTACCTGGATAATAATATAAACAAAAGAATAATTATAAAAGTATATTAGAGAATCAAAATAGTTCAAGTCTTCTTACCTGGATAATAATATGAACAAAAGAATAATTATAAAAGGTATATTAGAGAATTAAAATAGTTCAAGTCTTCTTACCTGGATAATAATATGAACAAAAGAATAATTATAAAAGGTATATTAGAGAGTCAAAATAGTTCAAGTCTTCTTACCTGGATAATAATATGAACAAAAAATAATTATAAAAGGTATATTAGAGAGTCAAAATAGTTCAAGTCTTCTTACCTGGATAATAATATGAACAAAAGATAATTATAAAAGGTATATTAGAGAGTCAAAATAGTTCAAGTCTTCTTACCTGGATAATAATATAAACAAAAGAATAATTAAAAAGGTATATTAGAGAATATAAAATAGTTCAAGTCTTCTTACCTGGATAATAATAAAACAAAAGAATAATTATAAAAGGTATATTAGAGATTAAAATAGTTCAAGTCTTCTTACCTGGATAATAATATAAACAAAGAATAATTATAAAAGGTATATTAGAGAATCAAAATAGTTCAAGTCTTCTTACCTGGATAATAATATGAACAAAAGAATAATTATAAAAGGTATATTAGAGAATTAAAATAGTTCAAGTCTTCTTACCTGGATAAATATGAACAAAAGAATAATTATAAAAGGTATATTAGAGAAGTCAAAATAGTTCAAGTCTTCTTACCTGGATAATAATATGAACAAAAGAATAATTATAAAAGGTATATTAGAGAGTCAAAATAGTTCAAGTCTTCTTACCTGGATAATAATATAAACAAAAGAATAATTATAAAAGGTATATTAGAGAATCAAAATAGTTCAAGTCTTCTTACCTGGATAATAATATAAACAAAAGAATAATTATAAAAGGTATATTAGAGATCAAAATAGTTCAAGTCTTCTTACCTGGATAATAATATAAACAAAAGAATAATTATAAAAGGTATATTAGAGAGTCAAAATAGTTCAAGTCTTCTTACCTGGATAATAATATGAACAAAAGAATAATTATAAAAGTATATTAGAGAATTAAAATAGTTCAAGTCTTCTTACCTGGATAATAATATGAACAAAAGAATAATTATAAAAGGTATATTAGAGAGTCAAAATAGTTCAAGTCTTCTTACCTGGATAATAATATAAACAAAAGAATAATTATAAAAGGTATATTAGAGAATTAAAATAGTTCAAGTCTTCTTACGTGGATAATAGTTCAAAACCATCATTCCGTAATATATTGAAAATTTTCAAATTTGTTCATTACTATTATATAAGGATTTTTTATAGAAACTTGGCTTATTAACTCATTGGGCTTCGATAAATTTGCCTAAAACTTTTCAGTTTTTTCTTCGATATTACGCAATTGATAAATGTGAAATATGAACTTTTCAAAAGAAGTAAAAGTTTTTTTGTTTCTTTTTAAAAACTATTCGTATTTTTAGCCTATACTGCCAATGATAATACTACCGATACAACGAACAATTATCATAATCCGGATTTGGCAATGGGAAAGATTCCGGAAGCGGAAGATAGTGATGAAGTAAGTGGTTATAATAAGATTTCAATATGATTACGATTAGCTGATAAGAGCAAAAAATTAGATAAAATGTTATACATAACATTTTGGGATTAAAATAAAAAATTAAAATAAAATTAATTTTTGAAAATGTTCCAAATTAAACATATTTAAAACGATGAAATTAATTTATTCAAATTAATTCCCAAATTTTGGCAATAAATTTTTCAAATGCCTAATTACTAAATTTTGTTATTAATCTAACTATATGAGATAAAATTTTACAAATTACTTCATTCAAAATTCATAAATAATAATAAAAATTTATTGTCCAAACAAGACAATTTGGCAGAGAATTAGTTGGATGATTCGTTGGACGATAAATTTCAATTGTTATTTTATGAATTTTAGATGAATAGCAATTTGTCGGAAAAATGAAATATTAATTTTCATTTTTTATTTTTTATATAACAATAAAAATAAATAAATTATGATGGAAAGTTTGAGTAAAAATGTTAGCAACGAAAATATGATTTTAGCTTTTAATAGTTTACTTTTTTTTTCAGAAACATTTCCTTCAAATTGAACTAAACTTATTTCGTATTTTTTTTTTTATTCTTTTAATTTAAATCTAAATTTTTTTTGGTATGTAATTTTTTTTTTATTTTTAGCGAATTATTTTATTCTCTTAATTTTAAATTTGAAATTTTCATTCGTTTTAGTGTGTAATTTCAAAATTCAGAAAAAGTATTTGTTCGTCATAATTGCTATGAAAAAAATTTGGATTTAAATTTGGGCTTAAAAATTTAGATTTATAATTTGTATTTGCGAAAAAGTATTTGCAAATTATATTTCGCCATAATTTCTATGAAAAAAATTTGGATTTAAATTTAGATTTAAAATTTGAATTTTTTGCTTTTTTTTTCAGGAAATGACAACAAATGATTCATTAATTAATTTACAAGATATGGTTACTACGTTGAATCTTTCGCAGACACAAGCTGCGACTTTCGCTAAAATTATCGCAAAGGTAAGATTTTTGGAATTTTTTAAAAGATTTCAACAGTGTAAGAAATTCAACAGTTTCGGATAATCTAATGAAATATGCGAAAATTTAATATCGTCAATTTTTCTTGCAGATTGTTGATGAGGAAATTAAAAAACGTCGTGATGACGAAATGTCAGAATCACAATTTGCCGAAATATCAGAAAAAGTTAAACTAGCTGGTGCCAAACTTCATGCATTCGATAATGAATCTGGAAATGAATCTGGAAAAGTTGTTTCTTTATTTTCTAGAAGAAAAAGAAGGAAAAAAAATTCGTAGTTTTAACTTAGTTCGTTGAATATTATCAGTTTAATAATTTTCATCTTTTGATATTTATTATGATTTCTGATATTATCAATTTGATATTTTTCATCGTTTGACATTTATTAAATGATTTCTGAATGCAAAAAAAATTCGAAGCAAAATATTGAAATTGAATTGAGAGAAAATATGAAAGAGAAGAAATTTCAAAATAATCTCAATATCAATTATGAAAATTAATTAGTTCAAATGATTATCAAATTTTATCGATAATATAAATGTCATTAAAATAAAGTTAGAAAATATATTTTCAGTTTTTTCAACAAATAATAGAATTCAATTGAAATTGAAATTCAGAATATCGATGATCGTTATGATGAAGAAATTCGACCGCATGAAAAGCTGACAGCAAATACTCGTCTAAGTTTTGATGATCAGCATATCAATACTATTTATCGTAATGGACAAGATGAACATTCGGAACTGTTATCAGTAGGATCATTGAAATCAGATTATCGAAAAGAAGGTTATTAAACTTTTAAATTAACATATCAGTTTTAAATTCTTTAATAAATTTTTTTTTCTTACTACTAAACTCCTTCAATTCAAGAAATATGCAAATGGCGATATTAATTTAAGGCTGAAATAATTTGAATATTGATCATAATTAATGAGTAGAAAATTGGCTAATTATTGATCGAAATAAAAAATGGATGAATGAAAAGTTATCGAAGGTATTAAATGATAATTGAGAAAAACTTATCAGTGATATTAGTGCAAAAGTTTATCAAAGATATTAATAATTAAGGGAAACTTTATTAAAGATATTCGAGTAAAAAAAAAATTCAATGATCAATTATGTCTGAATGACACAAAAATAAATCAGGATAAATTTAAAAACTAATCAAATATCATTTAAAAGAATGATAAGAATGATAAGCAATAATTAATTAAATACGCATGCGATCAGTTAACCTTTCTATATCATATCATTTGACTTTTAATAGGAGAATTTTAAGAAAATGATAAAATAAATATTTATTATTCGTCATTAAAATAAAAAATAATAGATAGAGAAGTGAATAATGAATATATCACGAGAGTTTTGAAAAGTAATTGTTAAGAAAATGATAAATTAAAATATCTATAATTCCTTATCATATTATTTCAATTTTTTTTTTTTTGGGAAATAATAAAATAAATATTTATCAATGGATAGCCAAAAAATTGTTAGCATAGTTATTTTCTCTTTTAAAAAAATTTTTTTTTCTAAATAATTTTTTACAACAATAAATTTTGGAAATTTTTTTGCATAAAATATTTATTCCAATTATTTCAATCATCAACGAGTCAATTTAACATAAAGTTTAAAATTTAATTTAATTTATTTTATTTTAGCAAGAAAGAAGTCAGATTATATGACTCGAGAGCAAGCCGAATATGATCGATTAGTAGGTGGAATTACGGATGCAACACCTGAAATTGATTACAGTCATGATAATCATCCAGCAACAACGATTAAAACAATAACTTTTGATGAATCACAAAATATGCCAAGTAATTTTAAATTATTTTTCAGAAATATTCCTTATCAATTTTGTGCGCTAAATAAATTTAATATCCGATAGAAAAATTACAAATTTAAATATCTGATAATTTTCTAAATGATATTAATAATTAATAAGGTAAATATGTATGCTTAATAAGCTTAATATCTTAAATGAATGATTTTCGATATATCGTCGGAATAAGAAGATTCTGATTCCTAAATATTTATCAATAAACATATCGATCGATTTATTAAAATTTTAAATGAATGATTTTCGATATATCGTCGAGAATAAGAAGATTCTGATTCCTAAATATTTATCAATAAACATGCGATCAATTTAGGTCAAATTTCAACTTCATATCATTTTACACCATTTCTATTAAAATAATGGATGAGAAATTTTTCAGCAATTAATTCACCATCTTCTCATCCAAAAACAATAATGCAACCTATCGAACAACTTTATATACCGAGTCGAACAACCATAGTTTATGGAAAGGTATAAATTTCCTTTCTTTTTTTTTTTTGAAATTTTTGAAAATGTTTGATAAATTTTTTGATATGTTTGATAAAAAAAAAAAATGTTTGATAAAAAAAACTTTAACAGTTTTAATGAATTTTTTCAATAATTTTCATCATTTCTGTTCTATTAAATTACTGTATTAGGAGGTTTTTCAAATTTTTTTCTCAACAAAAAAAAACTTTGTCAAAATTTCACATTTTCAGATGGCATCATCTCCACGAACATATTTGAGCGACAGGCCGATGATTTTCGAAATCGATTACTCGGGAATAATGGGTTTGGTGATATTATAAAAGCATTGAAACATGCCAAGATTGGATTCTTTGAAAGGTTTTAAAAATTTCACAATTTCAATTCATATTTTAGATTAAAAAAAAAAAAAAAACTGGATCATTTATATGAAATTTATTTGAAAAATTTTTGTATTATAAAAAAAAAAAATAAATTGCATTTCAGGAAATCATGAAATGATATTTTAAAAAATAAAAAAAAAACTGGGTCATCTGAAATTACTTTTTATAATGGCCAAGGTTAAAGGTCGTCCAGTACTAAATGATCGAGCAGTTTGATTAATTTTGTAATTTTATTTGTACAAAATTTCATTCTCATGCAATGTAGTTTTTTTTTATTTTTTCTTAAATGTAACTATAATGAATGTTTAAAAGTTTTGTTTTCCTTTTTTTAGAAATTATTTCAATCCATTTTTTATTCGCTAACTTACAAATTTATTCAGAAACGGTTAACCTAAATGTCAATAATTTAGATGGAATTTGCATAATTTCTCGAGAACTTATTCATTAATCGTAAAAGTTTATTGCAAAAAAAAAAAAGAAAGAAATCAAATCCTAAAATTGATTTCATTCCTATTTTTGGTTTAATGAATAAATAATTATGCAAAAACAAATTTCATACATTAACAAACTGATAAATTATTTCCAATATTCATTTATTCATTTCCTATTTTAAAAAAGGATTTCGTTTAGAAGAAAAAAAAAACAAAGAAATACGTCACAATTAATTAATGGATTGATCTAATTAATTTAATATTTTTAACGACAAACATTGATTAAATTTTCAAAAAAATTAACAATAGAACACATTAATTTGTTCTAAAAAAAAAAAGAAAAAAAATGAAAATAAAGAAAACTAATTTAATTAATGTTTAGTCTGTTGGAATATTTTGGATAAAAAAATTATTTGATTTCATACAAACAAACATTTAATGATCTATGATCTTGATCAATATCACTTTGCGAAACTTTGCGAGAATTTTCCCGATCATTTTCTTGTAAAATTCAAAAATAGTTCCCTATTTCTTCGTATAATTTAAAGTTTCTTTTTTTTTTTGAATTCAAGATACTCCGTCGCAAAGTTATCAAAAGATTTAAAAAAATAAATGAAAGATTCGCAAAAGTTATTAGCGAAATTTTAGCTTCTTTTTTCACTAAAATTTATTTGTACTAGGAAAATTTTTGTTGTAAATCAATAATGGCATACATTTGTGAGTGTTTAAAACAAATTATGTAAATTACTTTCTAAGAATAATCTCTTAATCTGTCAATGATATTGATTATGAAAATTTTGCTAAATTTTAATGATCAAAAATTAATCAGCAAATTTATTTGATAAATTTAATGTGATAAGAAATATCCGAAATTGTTTGCGAAAATATTTGATTTCTTTGTGTTTTTTTTTTTCGTAAATTTTGATTTTTTTTTCTCGAAATGATCGATTTGTTTTTATTTTGAAAAATCAATTTTTTCTATCGTAATTATTTGGTAGATTGAAATGTTACAAAAAAAAAAATAAATTTGCTGAATTGTTTTTGAATAACTCTTTCTCAAGAAGCACAATTATCCAGAAGATAAATCCCTGAGTCCAGATTATCCGGAAGATAAACTTCTGAGAATCGGGAAATAACTCCTGAGATAAATTGTTGCTCTCTCTATCAGCTCGATCTATAATATTGAAATTTGTTTATGTATCAAATAAATATATTTGTATATTACAATTAAAAATGTATAAATTTTTCATAGTTCTTTTTTTCCAGATATTTACATTATCAAAGAAAAGCAAAATAAAACTTTTAACATATCAACAAATTAATTAATTATAAATTATTCGAAATTAGTTACAGGAATTAAATCGTTAAAATTTCTTTTGAATCGTAAATTAAAATTGTTTATTTTTCTGATCTTTTAAAGTAACAATTTCGAGTGATTTATCAACTATTTGTAGTATTATGATAAAATTTTTTCTCAAAAGTATTTTCTAGCAATTTTTGCTTAAAAGATATTTTGAAATATTAACTGTTTAATTACTGGACATAAATATTTCATAAAATTTTAAATGAATTAAGACGAAATATTTTATCACTAGCATTATTTATTTTATCAGAAATAATCATTATCTTAAAAAAAAAAATTGTGTTATTGATAAAATTGGCTTTATCATTCAATTTTTGCGAAAAAAAACCGAAATAAAAAATGAAAAAGAATGATAATTAATCATTGGAAAGATAATATAATATTCTGATATGAAGAATACTAATATATATAATTTGATATGATTACAATACTAATTATATCATTTGGAAAATTTAATCATATTTCTATAATGAAAAATTCAAAATAAAAAACGGATAAAAGAAATTAGTAAGAAAATATTCATTTATCAAATATTGGAATTGAAATTGGAATAGAAATTGATCGGATAACATAAAATTAGTTTCTTTTCAATTTACAATAATTTATTACTAAAATATGAATTTCGGAGTGGCTTATTTTAATTCCATGGCAGAAATTCAAATTAGAATTAAAAATTTTACTAATCAATATGTAAATAATATACTGAACATGCATGAATATTTGCATGAAACTTTGCATGCATGAATATTGTGTGAAAGTTTGCATGCATGCATAATATGTTTGCTCATTTGTATATATCGCTATAGTTAATGCAAAAACTTTCATCGACAATTATATGATGATGAAGTGAGAATGGAAATGAAAATACAGGTGGGATTAAAGGTGAGATAGGAATATAGAAGCTATTTAAAATGGTACTGTAAAAACATCAAATATTATGATTGTGATATTTATGGATAAATAAATAAATATATACACTGCCATTCTACTTTATTTGCTAAACTTTTCAATTTTTCGTCTAAAATCAATGTTATTATCACTATCATTGTCAAATAATCTGAGCAAAATAAGATATTTATGATATTTATTTATTTTTTCATAATTTATTTTAAGAATTTCGTTTGATAATTATCACGTAATTAAGCGTTTTACACGTCTGTTATAATTAATTAATTTTGAAAAATTTATTACAAAATTTTAATCGATAATATTCGTATAGATGCGGTTAAATTTTTTTTTATCACTTATCATGCAGTTGTTTCCTTCTTAACAATAAATCATTATCAAAAATATTAGCAATAGCTGCTGTATCATTCATATTTCAAATAAAAAATTGTTTAGATTATTTTTTAAAAAAAAAATTTATCAAAGCTAAAATTGTCATATCAAATTTTCTGACTGATAAAATATTTTTGAAAAGAAATGGAAATTTCATTTTATTTAAAATTAATTCTTACAATTTAACAAATAATTTAAGCGGAAATAATTACTGCAAAATTTAATTGAAAATGATTAAAAACAATGTTCAAAAGAAAGGAACTTCGTAAATAGAACATATTTGAAATAGAAAATAATGCATTTAAAATTTATCAATTAATCGATAAATATTCCACCCTATTTTTTTTGATAAACTTTTATTATCAAATAAAAAACTTTTGTGCACTTATAATTTTACATTTTTTTTGGCAGCATTTGTATTTAACAAAAAATTTGATTTTTTTTTTTGTTAAGATGATATGATATCATTTCAAAATCAAAATGCAATCGAAAGATATCTTACCAAAATTGAAATACAATTGAAAAATTTTTTTTTAGTATTCTGCAATTTTGATTAATAATAAATAATTTAGTTAGATAATTTTAATTACCATGGATTTAATTACCATGTGATTTAATTATCAATAGTCTTTCTTATCATATGATTTCAATTTTAATAGGCAAATATTAAGAAAATGATAAAATAAATATCTATAAATCTTCATTATATCACCAGAGCCTATTCATAATATCATCAGCGTTCTGATAGGAGAATGATAAACATGAATAATCAAATTGGATCATTTTAATTGGCAGATAAATAGTTTAATCACTTTGTATTCGAATTTAAATGAATGGAGTACATTTGATGAATGGAGCTTTTTGCATAAATCTCTGGATAATTAATATTTTACACCGATTATCGCCTAATCAATGCATTATGATACTGATTAAACAAATATGAATTGATAATTTCGTATTGTTTATTATTTTGTATGAATATAATTTTCTATGTTTATGATTTCAAAAATTGAAATTATTTAATCATTTCTCCGTTTTTAATTCCGTTTTTTTTTTTTTTTATTTATTTTATTTGAAATCATTAGAATATACTATGGTATAATAGCTAGAAAACTATATTTATTTGGATAATGTGCGATTTGGTTTTAATCACATCTGAATTCTGTTCGTAACATTAATAATTTGTTTAGCAACATCACGAGGAATCAGAATCTTTCCTCTTCGACAAAAAACACGACATTTTTTGCTTTTGTTTAGACGCATTATAAGAATCAGAATCTCTTCTTTCTAGCAAAAAAGACAAGCATTTTTTTATTTATTTAAGCACTTTCCGAATGATCATATAGTTCCGGATTCTTTTTGAAAGAAATGTGAAAGAAAAAAAAAAACTGAGCAAAGTGAACAATTTAAAAAAATTCTTACAATAATTGATAATTGATAACTATCATTAAATGGACTGATGATGATATTTGGTACTTCATCGGCAACAATTACTCATAAATTTGTTTCTGTTCTATATCATTTGAAATCATTAGAGGAAGAAATGATAAATTATCAAAATGGATTCGTGCATTTCCAGAAAGACATTCCAAATTTAAAAGAGACATTTTAAGAATTTTCTTAAAAATAATAAATTAATAAATCTCAAGAAAAAAAAGTTTTACTTTTAGAATCAAGTTGCATTAAATTATTAAATTTTTAAGAAATAATTTTCTCTCAAATCATCATCATTATCCTTCATCATCATCATCATCATTATCATCATCATCATCATCATCATCATCAATCCTTCATATCATCACCATCATCATCATCCTTCATCATCATCATCATCAACATCATCCTTCATCATCATCATTATCACCACCACTATCACCATCATCCTTCACCATCATCATCATCATCATCATCTTTCATCATCATTATCATCATCATCATCGTCATCATCATCACTTTCTCCACGATATATCATAGAAAATGATAAAATTATTGATTTTTTTCTTCATCCATCTGATAAAATTCCATTCAAATTTTATCAAATGAAATATTAAAAAAATAATTCGTTCCTATTTCTGATAAATCAGAATTTATCATTTTCTAATCAAAATATTAGTCTTTTGAAGTTAAGGTATAAATTTCATTTCATGTCTGATAGTTTATATATCTGTTTTTCAATAGAAAATTTCTATCAGAAATCTAATTTATTCTAAAGCAGAGGCAATAAAAAAACAAAAGAAACAACAAAGAAATAAAAACAAAAAAAAAGGCAAATAAAAATTGATATAGATCAAGAAATTAGTATTGATTTGTAAAAAGATAGGTATCATCCAGTATCAGGTTAAATTTCTGATAAATTGATAAGTTTAACTTTATGATGATCCATTGATTTGAAATGAAATTTTTTTTATTTACACAGAATCTAAAAGAGAAAAAGAAATTTCCAAATCATTTTTTTAGACCTTCTTCTTTTGTCAATTTTATCCTAAAATTAAACAATCAATTTTTTTTTTTTCAAAGTCAAATTTCATCATTAAGTGATATAATTTGTGTTAGCAATTCATTCTTGGCAACATTCCATATTGAATTTGTTTTGAATGATAATTGATCAATAAATTAAAATATAAATTGGAAATTTATAACTTAATATTGAAATTGCTTAATTATTTGAAATAAATAATCAAATTAAATTTTTAAAGCAAATTCTTATTTATTATTTTGTTTATCTCATCAATCATCAACGATTTGTGAAAGGAAGAATTGATCCAAATGTAAATATTTATTCAATGAAAGATCGATAATTTAAAATTTTGTAAATTAAGGATATCATTTTGTTAATTCGAATGATAATTAACATATTACAATCTAATTTTTGCTTATTTATTTTCATACGAATAACTGTTTATTTATTGATTTTGCAATATTTTGAATTATCATTTTATCATTGAATTAATGATAATTGAATGATTGACATATTTATTCAAAATATGCGACAAAAATTGCACGCTAACTGATAACAATGATTGATTGGAATTTGTATTAATATATTAATATTTTAATTTTTCAAATTTTAGTTCAATTCAAATATTGGAATTTTGCGCCACTTATTTGATTTGGCGCATAATGACAAAAACAATTATTAATATCCATTATACGGCTAAAATTCCACTTAACAACTGTACTAAAAATGGTAAGTTCTGATTTTTCTTCTTTTTTCTTCGATTAAGGAAAAATTGAATAAGATGAGATAAGTGATAATCATGCATATCAGTTTCTTTCTTATCATTATTTTTTTTTTTAAAAACGAAAAAAGATTATTCGATGATTTCAATGAAATTTAAGTATTATTAAATTGTTTATATATTCAATTATTCGATATGAAACACGCGTCTAAATATGGAAGTTTTACATGAGATTATTTGCATTCTTTTTTTGTTATCACATTTCCAAATGATAAAAATATTTGCAACTGAAATCATTAATTAATAAATAGAAAAATGATATTCTCAAGATTATAGGAAATTTTAAAAAAATAAAATATATGGGAAAGTAAAGTTATCCAAAATTTTCTCATTAGCAATGTTAGCTAAAACTTATCACAAGAAAAGTTAAGTATCAATATTGTGAAATCGATTATGAATAAAAGATTGAGTAATTAATTACTTATATTAACAATATAATAGTCTGTTGATATTTTCAAGTTTATGAATTCAAATTTTGGTGGAAAAAATGTTATTGATAAGCTTTAATTTGTTAAATTAAATATACAAATTATAATAATATAATATAAAATTTTTACAAAAATACTAAAATAAAATTACTAAAAAAATGAAATACTAAAATTACTAAAAAACGAAATGCTAAAATTACTAAAAAAACGAAATGCTAAAATTACTAAAAAAAATGAGTGCAAAGATAGCAATCAAAAGTTTATCTCAATTTTATTTTCATTTTTTTTTTGGATTTATTTATCATTTTTTTTAAATAGAATAAAATTTTTTTGACATAATTGGGCAATCATAAAAGGGAGAGAGAGAGAGAGAGAGAGGAAGGGAGGAGAGCGATGTAGAAGGGAAAGAGTGAAAGTTAAAGTTAAGAGATGAATTAAAATGAATGCGAAATAAAGGAAGGATAGATTGTGATAGCAATTGATATTGATAATAAATATTAAAATAAACATTTTAATCTGTCCGAAACGAACGAACTAAAAGTAAAAAAAAAAAAACCGAAAAATTGTTAAAACTTATAGAAACATTTCAAAAAATGATGATACATTCGTATTTTTTGTATGTACTTGAAGGTCATTTTTTGCATATTTTACATATATTTTTCTAGAAATTTCGAAAAATTTTCGACAATTTTTTTTTTTTTATTTTAATATTTAGAATTTCCTGAAATATTTTTATTATCAATTGTTATCACTCACAATCTATCTTTGTTGCTTGGAATAATGGAAGACTTAAAAGTTTATATAAAATGAAATAAAAAATCGAATTGAATAAAATTTATTTCATTTTTCTTTTTTTTCTTTTCTCTAAAAGAAAACTGGTTATTTCTTGTTTTTTCTTTTTATCTTTTTCTTTTATACTTATTCATTCGGCAACAGTAATTTATATTTTTTCTTTTTTTTGGCAATGAAAGTAATTTAAAAGAAATAATAATAACAAAAAGAAAAGAGAGAGAGAGAGAGAAAATATTTTCTGATGAACAATAAAATGGGCTTTTTTTGTTATAATATTTTTTAATTTTTTCTTCTTTTCATTTATTCTATTTTGATTGATCTTTGATGATAATGATAATTTCTATTTCATTTTATCGTCCGATATCTTTTCATTATTATCAGTGAAAATTATCAATGAGTGCAAATGATCATGCTAATAATTACCTTTTTGATTATTATCATAATCTTTTTTTGATGATGATAATTTCTATTTCATTTTATCATTTTATATCGTTTCATTTGTTATCAGCGAAAATTATCAATGAGCAAATGATCATGCTAATAATTATCTTTTTGATTATTATCATATAACATTTGTTATCATAGCGTTACATATGTGTTGGATAATACTGTAATAATCAAGTTATGTTTATTTGTCTCCTCCTTTTTCTAATCATATTAATTATTTTTACAGTTATTATCATAATGCCTATATCACAATGATATATGCGATTGATATCATTATCAAATTCATGCTTATACTGCTTGTTTACGATAATATTGTAGTATTATTATTAAAGGTACAAATTCTTGAAGATATTTAATTTGAAATATTCTAGGCATGCCGGCTAAATTAATAAAAGTTAAACATTGAAGTTTGGAGAATAAAAAAAAAGGAAAAAATAATCGTTCTGTTTACATTTTCACTGTTTTTTTTTCCTCTCTTTATTTTTCATTTACCTTTAATTGTCAATATTACCTTTAACTGTCAATATTACCTTTAACTGTCACCAATCTTTTCATTCCTTTCGTTTTATTACAGTACGATATTTTTGTTTTCCATTCAACCAATCTTAAATCTTAATATTTTCTTTTTCTATGAAGTTATTATGGTAAAAAGAAAAATAAATTTGTCCAACTAAAATTGAAATTTCATCAATACCTTCTCAAAAAATTCCATTAATTCTCGAGATATTTCATTGTTTCTCGAGAAAATTTCGCCAATCTTCATCAATTCTCGAAATATTTCATTTAGTTTATATTAAATGATCAATATTTGTTATTTAGATAAATTAGAAAAAAATGATTTAATATATGTATAGCATGTAGTAATCAATTACCAATTATTATTGATTTTACTTATTTTACGTTAATCCGGTTTGTTTTAATTATAGGTTGATGAAAAATGCCTAGATATTTTAGGTTGGTGAGGTATATCCGAATTTTAAGTTGACGAAAAATGCCTAGATATTTTAAGTTGATGAGGTGTATCCTAATTTTAGGTTGATGAGAAATCCGTGGATATTTTAGGTTGATGAGGTGTATCCTAATTTTAGGTTGATGAGAAATGCATGTCATACTGTGTTTTCTGATTTTTTAGAAATACTTACTTTAAAGATATTCAGCTATTTATTAATATCAAAGAGTATTGAAATATATATTCAATTCAATAAATGATTCAGGTAGGTAAAATATCTATTTTAGGAAAAACGAAATAATTAGGATTTGAAAGTTAAGCAATTTAAGTAAACTTTTAGAGTTTTAAATTATCGATTTCTAATGATCAATCAATCAATCATTATTTTTTTTCCAATAATTCCATTCAATCATTTATTCATGTCTAATTTTAATTTAGAACCATTGCATTTAATAATTGTAATAATTTAGTGACTAAAGTTAGTGATTTGAATCAATCGATCAATCAATCATCAATCAATTAATCAATCATTTATTCATATTCAGTTCTAATTTAATAATCAATATATTTGATAATATTATAATTAAATTGATAAGAAAGATAATATTTTTTTTTTAAAAAGCATTTGTTTTGATGAAAGAAAAATCCATTATACATACTTTCATACCCATTTATTTTTCTTTCATCGTTCGTTTTCTTCTTCGATTTCTTTCTTTTTTTTTTCGAAAAAAATTTTTCGACAATTTTTAGCAACGATAGCAACAATCGAAAGAAAGTCGCTTACCATTTCTTTCATCTCATATTAATCATCATCATTATCATTATCATCATTATCAGTAATTACAATATCATCATCATTATCAGTATTACAATTATCATACTATTATTATCATCACCGTCATTATCTTCATGATCAGTAACTACAATACCATTATCAGTATTACAATTATCATACTATTAATTATTATCACCGTCATTATCTTCATGATCAGTAACTACAATACCATTATCAGTATTACAATTATCATACTATTATTATCATCACCGTCATTATCTTCATTATCAGCATTGCATCATCGATACCGCAGATACTATCATTAACATCATCAAAAATCATCACCTATTGATACTATTACAATTATTACCATTATCGTCATTATCGTCATTATTTATTATTATTATTAGTTGTTTTGTAAAGTATGATATGATAGAGAGAGTACAAAAAGTTATATATATACATGAAAATAATTGAAGGGAGAGAAAGAGAAAGAGGCAGAGAAATAGAAGAGAGAGAGAGAGAATGTTGTATAATTTTATTAGTATCTTTTGAATATACTGCACTACAACATCAACAGTCAGTACTCATTTGGCGAGAATGTGATTAACGTTACCTGACCCACCTGTCCTTCTTCTCGTCCTCGTCAAGGCCTTTTCATCTATCGAAGGCATCAGCAAGCGATCTCTTTTCGGACCGCAATTTTTGATACAGTGAAAATGCCCGTTGTATATTATTACCATTGCTAATGCCATAAGGATTGATCACAATCTGTCTCCTACTAATACTACTACTATTACTACTATTATTATTACTATTGCTACCACTGCTACAATAATCCTAGAATTCATCTACCGTATCCATTTTGTACTAATTATCGTATACACGTCTATTACTATTTATCGTATCCATTGTTTATAGTACCACCATGTTCATAAAATTCATCACTTATTAGATTTACGATAATTCATCTTCTATTACAATCATTCGTAGGATAAAATGATCGTACCTATTTTCTGTTATTTTTATCATTCGTAGAATTTATCACATCCAATCTTTATTATCTTTATCATCTGTAGAATTTTCTAGCTTTTATCTTTTATTGCTTGTATCATCTGTTATCACCAACTGCTCTATACTTTTTCTCTGTTTTTATTTTGAAGTAATAATTAAATTCTATTTCTCGAAATGATAATTTCTCAAGAAAATTATGATTTTTTTTTTTTGTTATCACATTCAATGATAAATTTTCATTAAAAAAGCTTATTTTATACAGTACATTTACATATTAATTAGTTAAATTAAAATTATATTAAAACACTAAAATGACTAAATGATCGAATGACGAAAAGACTCTAATAATTTGGATATTCCTTCTTATCATAACTTATCAAATTTGCTTTTAATCTAATAAAGTTAGTAATCGATTTTTGAAGAAATAGATTGTTTCCATCACTTATTTTGCGCAATGTTGCAGGTTAAAATAAATTGCGAATTCGCATCACTTATTTTGTGCAAAGTTGCAGGTTAAAATAAATTGCGAATTCGCATCACTTATTTTGTGCAAAGTTGCAGGTTAATAAATTGCGAATTCGCATCACTTATTTTGTGCAAAGTTGCAGGTTAAAATAAATTGCGAATTCGCATCACTTATTTTGTGCAAAATTTCATTTCATCAAATACATACGTATAATAATAATAATAATAATAATATAATAATCACAGATGTGATTTTCATTTTACGAAAATTATTCCTTTGACATCAAATTAATAAAAATTCTCGAATTTTCCTTAAATGAAATATATCATTTAGAAAGAAAAAAAAAATTTTTTTTTCTAAAATTTCATCAATTTTTAATTCGCATTCTTCCTTTTCTTTTTTTTTCTAATATTTTTTTTTGATTTTTCTTTTAAAATGAAATGAATGAAATTTTTTGAAGAAAATTGTTGATTTTTCTTGGCATTTTCTAATTATTTCTCTTTTTTTTCTCTCTCTCTCTCTCTCTCTCTCTTTGAAATTTTCTTCCATTTCACTTCAATTACAACATCTTTCGTAATTTATAGATTCCGAAATTCTATACTTTTCAATTTCATTCGAAATGATGCAATCAATGATAATCAATTTATCAGATGAAGTAATCAATCTGATATATCTTTAATGTATTCTCTTTTTTTTGATTTTATTAACTTAGGAAACTTTAAAAATTGTCTTTGAAAAGGAAGTGAAACTAAAGTTTTTTAAATTTCTTATCTATTCTTTTATCATCTAAACCTTCTGCTATCTTATCTAATCATTTTTCAACTAAAATCCATCGGATACATTAGAAAATTAGCTATTATAAAATTTTAAGATTGCACAGTATTAAATCAAATCATCAAATTTAATAATTGAAAATTCATAGCAATTAAAACTTTCTATATTCAAAAGTATGAATGATTGATGGAAAAAAAAGCTTTTAGAAAGATTAGAATTTGAAAATATTTAATTAGAATTTAAAATATTTAATTAGAATTTGAAAATATTTAATTAGAATTTGAAAATATTTAATTAGAATTTTAAAATGTTTTTTTAAGTTAAAATTTAATTATTATACCTATCCCATCTAAATTTAATTTCATTAAGGTTATAAAATTTTTGTTGCTATGATAGGAATAAATCAATTGCGATATGATGTGATATTTTTGAATTAAAAAAAAATTTCAAAATTATTATTTTATCAATAAAATAATTTGAAATTTCATACTATCATATGAATTGGGCACAAAAAAAAAAGAGGCAGAGACAGGGAGAGAGAGAGGGAGAGAGAAATAACAATATCAAAATTGATAAATGTTTAATTGACAATTTCGTACCCGATTAAAATCGGCCAAGCGAAAAGTTAATGACCTCGAACCTGTAATCATGCTCCTAACAGTAAACATAACTGTTTGCCGGTATAGTGATAATTTCAATAATCACTCATTACTTTTTTATTTTTTGATAATTTAAACTAATTTCTTTGAGAATTTTTCATCTCAGTTGATTAATTTTATTATCAATATTAATTCTATGCTACACATTTTCTTATATGTTTATCACTATTTTTAAAGTAATCGATTTTTGATAACTGATTAAAATCAGATGTAACAATGGATCAAATATCGAGAATATTTCATTGAGAAAGGAAGTGATAGCATAATTTAAACATTTTATGTACTTTTTGATCTGTTATATTACTATTTTTAAAGCAAAAAATTCCCAGTAATTTAAGTAAAATTAATTATAATATAATAACATTGATCAAATATCGAGAATTTATCGAGAAACGAAATATATATATAGCAAAATTTAAATGTTACAATTTTCTCCTAATGATATATTTTTTATCAGCATAGTTTTGCTGATAAAAAAAATAATCTGATCAGATAAAAAAAAAATTTTAAATTTTAAATTAGATCTAATGTTCCGTAGGTTTTCTTTAAAAATTAGAATTAATAATATTATCGAATATAACATTTTATGGTATCTTTTTGTAATCGACGATTTTGCGTAGGTTTTCTTTAAAAATAAGAATTAATAGTATTATCGACTATAACATTTTATGGTATCTTTTTGTAATCGACGATTTTGAATTTTAACTTTTCTTCTAATGCAGTATTCTCAACTTTATGAATCTTCTTCTAATGCAGTATTCTCAACTTTATGAATCTTCTTCTAATGCAGTATTCTCAACTTTATGAATCTTCTTCTAATGCAGTATTCTCAACTTTATGAATCTTTTTCTAATGCAGTATTCTCAACTTTATGAATCTTTTTCTAATGCAGTATTCTCAACTTTATGAATCTTCTTCTAATGCAGTATTCTCAACTTTATGAATCTTCTTCTAATGCAGTATTCTCAACTTTATGAATCTTTTTCTAATGCAGTATTCTCAACTTTATGAATCTTCTTTTCTAATGCAGTATTCTCAACTTTATGAATCTTTTTCTAATGCAGTATTCTCAACTTTATGAATCTTTTTCTAATGCAGTATTCTCAACTTTATGAATCTTTTTCTAATGCAGTATTCTCAACTTTATGAATCTTTTTTAATGCAGTATTCTCAACTTTATGAATCTTTTTCTAATGCAGTATTCTCAACTTTATGAATCTTTTTCTAATGCAGTATTCTCAACTTTATGAATCTTTTTCTAATGCAGTATTCTCAACTTTATGAATCTTTTTCTAATGCAGTATTCTCAACTTTATGAATCTTTTTCTAATGCAGTATTCTCAACTTTATGAATCATCATCGTTCGAAACAAACCGGATCTAATTTATTTTTCCACTTCGTATCGATCACTTTTTTTCAAAAAAAAAAAAAAATTATTTGTCAGATAAAATATGCTGGAAAATTTGCTGTTCAATTTCTTAAAAAAAAAAAAGAAAGAAAAAACTTTTATGAAAAGTATTTCGTTCTTTTCAATTTCTTTCCCATTCAGCAAAATTATATATACATTTATGTATAGTTGTTGCAAATCAATCAATAATAACATTCTTTAACGTTACATTCTTGAAAACGTGATTTTTTCAAGAAAGCGTGACATTTTCAAGAATATCATGAGCATGTATACATGTGAAAATCAATCAATAATTGCATTCTTTAACATTATATTTTCGAAACGTGACATTTTCAAGAATTCCATATGCATATATAAATAAGCAAATAAAGTATTTTAATTTAAAAGATATTCAAATCATAAATTAACTGTTTATTTTTTTGTTTTTTAATATCACAAATGTTTTTATCACCTATTATTCCATTCGCTTCTCGCTATCGGCATCGCAAAATATATCGTATCAGCATTCGCAAGAAATCGCAAGAAGTCGCAGCATTTATTCTTCTGAATCTACCATACTTCGAAAACATTTATTTTCTCATCTAAAGTTAATGAAAATTTGTTATCATCTTGAGAAAAATTTTGCAGTTATTTCGAGAAATGCATTAACGAAACAAGAAATTATAAAAAAATTTGAACAATCTATTATTTCACAAACTATAAAGTTGAAAATTTATTCTTTCCCAAAAATTAAAATTAAAATTTAAGAATTAGAATTTAAGAATTAAAATTTAAAATTACACAAATAATTCTTTGCCAAAAATTCATTAATTTTCGATGATAATATAACAAAAAAAGGTGATGATAGAAAATTTTGCTTTAAATTTCATTTCTTATTTTGATATTTAAATTCTCGAATTACAATTCATCCTGAAATATAATTCAGGATGAATTGTATTTCAGGATGAATTATATGTATATATTTATAGATAGATAGATGAATTTTATTTCAATGAAAAAATATCGCAAAAAAAAAATATTAAATTGATTTTATTGTTTACATTTAGATAAATTTGTTGACAAAAGGTAATCAATAATAATTAGATATGCATATATATACATGTAATGTGTGATCATTGCAATCAATTCATTCGGATAATTTCTATTTACAAGTAATCTTAGGTAAACAAATGTGTTGTCATCAAAAAATGACAACACATTTGTAAACATTTCTCATAATCAGTATATCATCAATCTTATCATATAATTCATTCATTCAGTGATTAATTAATTCAGTGATTAATTAATTAACTTTTTTTTTATCTTTCTAAATTCAAAAAATGAATCGAAAAATTTTATATTAAATTTAAGAAAAAAAAAAAACTCTCTGCATTTATCGCTAATATATTATCGTTGAAATTAAATATTTTTATGTAAATTAATTTTCTCGAGAATATTTCTTCACATTCGTTTCTAAATTCAACTGCTTTTTTTTTTCTATTAATGAAATAATTAATTCTTAAATTTAATCTCTATCTGTCCTTTCATTCATCTTCTATCTTTCTATTTAATTTCCAATTATCAATTCAATTTCTATTTTTTTATTTGAATTAGTATTTCTTTTCAGAATCGTATTTATTATGCAAAGAAAAGCGATAAAAAAATTATCTTCTCATGTAGCGCACTTTGAAAAATTATTTAACCTTTAAATTCACAATTATTTTTTCCATCGATATATTAGTTATTCATTTAAGTTTAAAAAAAATATTATAAAAAGTAATTTGTTTTTTTTTTTTGGAAGAAATTCTCGAGAAAAAGTTTGAGAAAGATAACGCGAAAATTAGTTTTTTTTTTTGAAGAGGCAAATTATTATTTTGCATTAAAAATCTGTTTTAGTTTTAACTGAAATTAAAATTAATGTTTATTCCTCTTATCAGTTCTGATAATCTTTGTGATCATTTAGGATTGTTTTGCTTTCGCAACATTCACATTATCTGATAATTTTATTGGACTATATATTTGTATTTGCTATTTTTTAGTTACAGCAATTATAAAAGCCAATGAAAAGTTTTAATAATTACAAAATATTAATTTCGAATTTTTAAGAAATTGCAATTTAATTTTCATTAAAGATTTATATTATTTACTATTTAAGTACTTATATACTGTAAAGACTGTAAAAAAAGAAATATAATTTTATTATTGAAGTATTTTGTTTATTTTTTTTTAAATGTTATTTTTCATTTCTCTCGAGAATTTTCTCGAATTGTTCATTCCAAAAAAAAAAATATTTTAGGAAGCAATTTCATTCAAACAATTTTTTGTCTGAAGCATTAAAATTTCAACCTTCTTCCTGTTGCGAAAGTTTTCCTTTCTTTTTTCACACAATCGTTGATTTTTCATCTGAAAAGCTTATTTTGAATTCGAGAATTCTTATTTTCAATTCGAGAATTCTTATTTTCAACCCGAGAATTCTTATTTTGAATTCGAGAATTTTAAAGATAACAATAACTATTATAGGAGTATTACAACTTAATTGTTTGTTTAAAAAAAAAAAACCTGTTTTAATCAAATTTTCACCATTATTGTTCGCAATTTTTCCGATCATTTCTTGTTTTTGACAATGTTTTCTACTTTTTATTTTTGCCATACATACCTTATTATAATTGAATTTTGCAAATTTACTTTTTTATATAAAAAAGTTTAATCAGAGAATTCATAGTAATTCGAGAATCAAGGTATATCAAGGTATAATAGTTAGCATAAGAGCTCAAGAGCTTCATTGTTTCTTGAAAAAAAAAAACAAAACAAAACCTGTTTTAGACAAATTTTCAACATTATTGATTCCAGCAAATTCTTCTCTTATTTTTTTCTTTTGTTCGTTCTCGACTTTGTTTTTTTAGTTTTATCTCGTCTGCGCTATTATAATTGAATTTTATAAAATTTAAGTTTAGTGAAATAATTCATTTAAATCAATCATTCTGTAATTATCATAATATTAATGTGAAATGTTCGTTTATCAGATAGTTAATATAAATCAGTATCAACTGATAGCATGAAGTGATCTGTTAACTCTAACGAAAGATAAATCTCGTTTCAAGACTTAAGAAGATGAAATTTGAATAGGAATAGGTCTACTGTTATCACTTAATAAGTGTACGGTAGCCACCTTTTGCATCGTTGCCTTTTTCTGATGGATTTTGATTATCTGATGAATTTTCAATTACAGTCTCTAATTTAAAAATTTTTTTTATCTTTTGCTATATATATATAGTAATCATACATAATTTTATGATTTCTCTTCAATCAATATTGATCAGCCGATCGATCGATCAATCAATCTTATCCTTCAATCTTTGCTAAATCAATTTTAAATTTTAATAGTAAACGTATCCGTCATAAAACTTATACTCATTAATAATTTATTGATTGATCGATCAATTGATCTTATCCTTTCTACTTTTTCGATTTTAAATTCAAATACTAATCATTTAAAATTACAGATGTTTTTTTTACATAGATCTTATAATTATTAATTTATCGATCACTCTATCGATTGATCTTATCCTTTTTACTGTTTTGTTAATTCATTTTCGATTTTATATTGCAATAATAATTCAAAATTCAAAATCACAAATTTGTTTTTCAGAGAAATCGAATAATTAATAAAAATTTAAATTATTGTTGTATCGATACATTTAGGAGACAATGACATAATGTAAATTTTAGAAATGTAAACTTTTGAATGAACGAATAATTTGTTCAGAAAATTTGTCGATCAAATAGGATAATTCATTTTTAAATTTTATTTTAAATTTTCAAGCAATTGTGATAATTCCATGCGAAATTTCAATTAATTAATTTTAATTATTTATTCAATTTCTTTCCTAAATTTCAAACTATATTTTTATCAGTCAAATTATCAATCGAATTATCAATGCCTTTTTATGAGCGATACAAAATTGTGTTAATTTTCCTTTTGAAACATCATGAAAGAGGTAACAAATATAAAATTATCTAAAAATCGGAGCATTATTACTATTTTGATGATCAATTAAAATAATTGAAAAACTATTAAAAGAGAAAGAGAGAGAGAGGGCGAGAGAGAAAGAAAAAAAGAAAAGAAGGGACAGAGAGAGTGACAAATATTTTATACACATAAATAGAAATAAATCCAATGCACTTGATTGATCGATTGATTGATTGATTGATTGATCCAGTAAAAAATAATCAAAACGTGACAAGAATTGAATTGATAATGAAGTCAAATTTGGGCGATAAAATTTGATAATAATTATTGAAAAATAAAAAAAAATTTTCTCGCCAATTATTAATTTTCATTCTTGAAAAATATGCGAAGAATTGCTCCTCTTTGTTTATCAGCTCCTCTTTGTTATCAAAATTATCATAAATTATCATAAATTTTTGAAAATTTTTTACGCTTAATTAAATTATTTTTACTTTTTATTTTCTAAACTATCTTATTCATTCTTAAAATAAACTTTTCAAATTAGGAAAATTGAAAAAAGAAAAAGTTAATTGAAAATTAGATATGAATATGCATGATACATGCAAGTTTGATGCTGCATGACACATGCAGGTTTAATGTTGCATGATGCATGCAAGATGCATACATGTGAATCGACTATTTACTTATTTATGTGTGATTTTATTTGTTCATTTATTAAAAAAAGTTAATTTTTCAAACATAATAATTTTTCAAATTCTTCTAAATTACTTTGAAGTTTTCATGCATTCAGAAAATTCAAAATCGGATAACTGATTGATTATTATTTAATTCTACATCAATGCACATCAGTAATCAGTATTGGAATTCAAGATCGAATAACTGATTGATTAATATTTAAGTTCTAAAACAATGCATTGGTTTAAATTTTGAGATCAAAAAATAATTAATTAATATAATTATTCTAAATTTATCCATTGATTATAGAAAATGAATGACAAGAAAGTTTGTAAAATCATAATATAATTTTTGTTGAAATATCAATGATAAATATTCTTATCAATTTTATAAAATCAAATTTATCATCGCTTATTTTTATATTTATCAAAGCTTATTTCGTTTTTAAATTACAATATTTTATTTAATTTAAGTATCAGGTATTTAAGTATCAGGTAAATATCAGGTAATTCAGCATTATTATTACGCCTAATGCATATGTTTGTTTGATTTTAAGTATCGGATTTTACTATAAAAATATCAGAATAGTCTTAATTAAATTGCATTAATTATTCAAATTAGTCTTAAGCAAATTAAATTAATTACCTTAATCCTGTCATTAATGCATTCAAGAATTGATATAATAGAAACATTATGTGATATTTTAAAAAAGGTAAATGAATAATTAATTATTATTAGAAAGGTAAATGTAAATGTATACTAATTATGGAAAAGGTAAAATGAAAGTGTAAAATGGAAAATGAAAATTAATAACAAAAAGGTCAATAACAAAAAGGTCAAATGATCTTTGTTGACTGGTCTTTTATGCTTTTATCAAAAAATAATCAGACTAAAATTATCATTTTTCTCTTCATCTTTGCTCAAAACTATCAAATTTTTACTTCAAAAATATTAAAAATTTTGCATAAAAAAAATAATAAATTTTTATCCTAAAAATATCAAATTTTTGCCCTAAAATAAATCAAACCAAAATTTTTGTTTTTTTTAAATTTTTTATTAAAAATTTTAAACGATAAAATGTCATTTGAAATTAACAATATTAGTACGTACATTAAAAGTATGTGTAGGTGTGTGTGTGTGTGTAGGTGTATGTATGTGTAATATATATGTGTGTATGTGTGTGTGTGTGTGTGTGAATTTATATGTGTAAAATGTCATTAACAGGTAGCAGTAATAATGGTGACATTTAAATTCCTGTTTTTTTTTTCTCTCTCTCTCTCTCTTTCATTTTTCTCCTTCTTTTCCTCTCTCTCTCTCCTTTATTTTTCAAAAATAGCAAAATTCATTTTGAATTTTTGAATAGAAATGTTATGTCAAGAATGTTTGAACAGTTATAACAAAAGAAATATAGATACCTGTCGGATATATTTATACCTGTCGGATACATTTATACTGTCGGATACATTTATACCTGTCGGATACAATTAAACCTGTATATGCATACATAAACAGGTAGAAATATTAATTTACATTCCAAATTAAAATTTTATCATAATATTATTTCTTTAAACAGCGATATAAAATAAAAAACATATATAAACAAACAATTGCATATTGTGTATTAGTTGTATATTTATTCAATTTTTTTTAAAATTTGTCCAGGTATGCTATTATTATCATTACAGATATATGTAAATAATCACAGGTGTAAATATCAAATTTTATATTTACTCAATTTAGAAAATTTATCAGGTATATTAATCGATTAACGGATATATATATATGTACATGTATACAATTACAGGTATATATATCAAGTTATATATTCCAATTTAAAAAATTAATTAGATATTATTATTTGAAAAATGGATATATGTTTATAAGTACAGGTATAAATATCAAGTTATATATCCAATTCAAGAATTTATCAGATATCATTATTCGATTAACGGATGTATATATGTATAGAAGTACAGGTATAAATAGCAAATTGTGTATATAATTTAAATAATTTATCAGATATCATTATTCGATTAACGGATGTATATATGTATAGAAGTACAGGTATAAATATCAAATTGTGTATCTATCTACTTTAAAAATTTGCCAGGTAAATGCTTCGTTGAAGATATAAAATATTTATCAGACATATATATATAGATAGATAGATAGATAAACGAATACAAATATTTAAATTACACATTTATTAAATTTTATAAATTTTCCAGGTATTGCTAAACTACGTGTTAAATGATTCATCCATTTTAAAAATTCCTTATTGAAATTGAAATAAAATTTTGATAGAAAATTTTAGCATTCAAAAATACATGGCAAAAATAACAAATTTTAAATTATCGAAATGTTTTGAAAAAGAAGATTATTGAATAATTTTCTCATTTCCAGTTTACAATATTATGAATCATTTTTCAATTTCATTTTCATTCACAAATCACTACTTTATCTGATTCAGCATAAATACCTACCTGCTCTTCGCAAATATAATAACCAACTTTTAACATTCCCATAGAAGACAAGAAAAGTAGAATTATCAAAATTAGGCATTCCGGATTTCGGGAACGCATTTGCGGAAACTTAACTGAGCTTTGTATTTTACTCGAAAATTTATGCTCTATGTAATAATCAACTTACTAATTTATTTTCGTAGAATGCAAAAGATTTGGAATTGTTGGAAAATAAATATTCCGGATGCGGAGCATGAATGCGGACTATTATTGAGCTTATATTTCAGTTGAAACTTTATGTCGGCTTATAAACTAAGTTCGTTGGTGTCACTTCCATAAAAGATAAAATATAATTGCTAAAAATAAATATTCCGAATCTTAAACTTGCGGAATTTTAATTTTGAATATATTTCATTTCGAAAATTTAAATCCTTTTTTAGCAATTTTTTGAATCCATCAAGGACTTGAGACTTTTTTTTAAGACTGATTAATTAAGTAATTAATTAAGTAATTAAATAACTAATATTTAAGTTTAATTACATTTTCAAAATTAGCAATTTGATTTTTAAAGGTAATTATAATCCTTTCACGAATAGTAAAAGGACTAAATATTTAAAAATATTGTTTTTTTCTCGATATTTTTATTCTCATCAACCTATTACCGTAATAGTATTACCGTAGTAAATTAAAAATCTGAAATATTAACAAAAATAATATCAATTACTGATGTCAATTAAAAAATGTTTGGAAATTGTTTTCGCTGATTTATTTGTTATACATAAATATGTGACAGTTATAGTTTGTTTAGAAGGTACTTCTAAACTAGATTTCGAGATTTCATAGTCAATTCTCGACAACCAGAAAACTATTTTCTAATCCATAATGGTTGTCGAAGAATTTGTCCATTCTCTCTCTATCTCTTCTAAATTTCAGTCGATAACTATTTTCGTCAATTTACATATATATATATATGTATATTCTTGTGATAATAAATTAGAAGTTATGACTTTGGAATTTATTTCAGATATTCGATAATAGATTACCAGATTACAGATGGATAATATCAAGAAGGCTAAAATGAGGGAAACTGATAATATGTTTCTCTGATAATATGTTTGTGTAATTAAGAGGTCAAATGATGATATTAATCATGGTATTCGTATCTCGATTGATGCGTAATTTTGCATGATAAATGTACCGGAAAAAGATTTTAATAGCGCGGATACGGTATAACAAAGCCTTTGTCTTCACTTCCTACTCAGTCCAGTTTGTATCCGTTAATTATACCGTGGAAAAATTTTTTTTTTAAAATCAAAATATAACGATAAATTATTCTAATCGATTTACGAAATGGCAAATATTTCAAAATTCAAGAATTTTAAATAATAAAAATTACAGTAGCTAATAGAACAGCATTTCTGCAACCACAAAAGAGTACTGTAGAAAAAATATTGCTAAATATTAATTAGCCAAAACAAAGCTGCAATTCTTAATTAATATTAATAAACAAACGTGGACAGCTATGAAATATTTTAATTTAGTACTCAAAAATATGACAATGAAAAGTATTAGTTATGACGGATTAATGTATCTGGAGAGGTCAATTACCTGGGAAAGGTATCGCAAAATGCTCATACTAATTAACACCATTATCAATTCTATTAACACTATCATCAAATTCTCGTTGTATTTTTTAAATTCTCTCCTTTGAATGACCTCATAAAAATAAGTCAGCCTGAATGAAAGAAAAGAATTATTTATTTTTTTTTATTAAACTAAAATTTTGTTTTTGTGAAAAAGTTTTTTATTTATAAATATTTTATTTATAATTAAATATTTTAACTTTTATTATCAGCAAACTTTCTTTATGTTAGCTATCATTATAGTACTTTCCTAACAACTTATTGCTTTAATTCGATATTTTTAATCAATTACTTAAAATTCATCTTAAGTGATAATTTCAATTATTTAAGCATTTTACAGGTACCTTTCCCAGGTAATTGACCTCTTTTTTACTAAAGTTTTAGTTACAAGCACTTCACATATATAATTTTGTTATTATCAGTTGTTTTTCTATTATTATCATTTGCGGTACATTCTTAACATCTTATTGCTTTTATTCGATATTTTTAACCAATCACTTAGAAATTAATTTGATTATTATTAGTTTGTTAAATTCAAATATTTTTTCTAAAGTTTTTATTACAAGCATTTTACATATAATTTTTTTTATCAGTGGCTTTTCAATTGCTATCATTGCGGCACTTTCTTATCACATTGTTTTTATTTGATAATTTTAATTAATTACTTAAAATCCATCCAATTTTATTCATTTGTTTATTAATTCCAATAGTATTTAAACTTGAAGAAATTCAACAAATTTTTGGAAAGAAATAATAATTAAAATTCATAGTATTATTTAGGAAATCGATTCATTCTATTATTTTTGAACTGAGATTGGATTTGTTTTTTTTTTTTTCAATTTCAAATTTCTCATAATAATACATTTTATTTTTTGATTTGATTACTTTAATTTGTCGTTTCGTGCCATCTCGAGATGATACACTTTTTTGCGGCTTTATAATTATACTTTTATTTCTTCATTTATGTTTGTTTTTATCATAGTTATGGTTTACTGAACATTTCGGATCAAAAAAAAAAGTTTTCTGTGATAACATTTGCTGATATTATCTTTACCTTACAATCAATCCTTATCACAGTCATATATATGTATTTGTTTAAACAAATTAATTTTTTTTTTAAAAATATTTTCAAATTATTATATTTCAGTTCAAAAATTAAATCAAATTTCATCAAAATCATTCAATTTCTCGAACAATTTCTCATCAACAAATAAAGTTGATAACGACAAATCAAATTCAACAGAAGCGCAATTAGCTCAATTATCACTATCACCACCACCACCATTACCTGATAATCCACCTCCTCAATTACTGAAACAGGAATTTATTTCTCGAGATAACGATACGCTTGGTAAGAAATGAAAATAAAATGAAATCGAGAATACGGAAAAATTCATTAGAGTAATTCGAAAGATTTCATGTTTTTTCATAAAATTTAAATATCATTTGATAAGCAGATAACTAAATAATAAGGGAAGATGCTCTTGAAAATTTTTGCAATTTATCATAAGATATGCTTATCATGCTTATCATTTCATGCTTTCAGGTGTAATAACACAACGTCAGTGGACAAGAAAAAATCCATTTTCTCTTGATAATAACGATAGCAAAAGTAAAAGTATCATGTCGACAAAAGTAGAAACAACAGTACGACAATGGTCGACACCAATCGAGAAGGTCGTTGAAGGTCAACCACCAAGACCGGTAAGTCATCCAATATAGAGTTTTCTTTTTGGTGACAAATATAAACGAATTTCTTTCGTTAACTTTTAGTAAAAAATTAAGCATATTAAGAATAGAAGATTAAAACAATAATATTGAAATTGGACTGATAATTTAATTATATCTGTTTAAATTAATTAAAATTTATTTTCGTTACCAATTAAATTAATTCAATGAATTGAAATTTGTTTGTATTATTAATTAAATTATATTTTGATGACCTGAAATTCTAAAACAACAACATTAGAAATTGGACTGATAATTTTAGTTATATCTGTTTAAATAAATTAAAATTTATTTTCATTGCTAATTTAAATTATAATTCAATGAATCGAAATTTATTTCTATTATTAATTAAATTATAAATTAATTCGATGATCTGAAATTCATTTCCATTACTAATTAAATTATAAATTAATTTTGTTGAAAAAAAAATGCAAATTGAAATCTAAAATTACAATCAATTATCGGACATTAAAAAAAGTAAACAAATTCTAATGTAATCAAATTCTAAAATTTCAAAAATTTACAATCAATTATCAAATTCTAAAATTGCAATGAATTATCAGATATCAATCAATATGTTTTATACTATTTGATTTAAAATTCTTAAAATAATAGTGTCCTCTAATTGATTCATTAATTAATTACATAAATGAAATTTTTAAAAATTTTACTTATAAATTAGTTAATCGCTGTTTTCCAAAATTTTGCTTTATGAATAAATTTTTAATTTCCCTGCAAAACTTAATAAATTGATAATTGAATTAATTAATATAATTTTGTTTAAATAAAAGTAAAAGTTCCAATCAATAAATTACAAAAATATGCATGAATACAAATAATTTCAATTATATTTATTAATCTGTCTATAATTTCATAATAGGAATGTACTTAAATTCTATTGGATAATTCTATTCAATTAGTAAACGAATGTGATAATCAGTCAGTAAATGATATGATATCAGTTGATATTGAATCATACTTATCTTAATGCAAATTAAATAATTATATTAAATTCATTGCAATCCATTTTCTGTAATCAAATTTTGAGATAAAAGATTGAAAAAATCTTACTCAAATATTTTCTCATTCTAAATTCTTCTATAAATTAAATAATATCATTTCATTATTACTCATTCTCGACATCGTTTATCTATTTATTTGTTTCTTGGCTTGTTTTCATTCTCGACATCATTTATTTATTCATTTATTTTTTCTTGGCTTGTTTTTTCTCCTTTTTTTTCGTTTTTTTTTGAAATATTCAAGTTGATAGTTCTCATTAATTTTTATGATTTTATTTTTAAATTCATGTTCTGCCATAAAAGCAATTAACGGAGAAAATATATTTGAGTTGAGCCAATAAAATTTGACCAATTCGAATACATTCTTTTCAATAATTTAATATTTTTAAAAAAATAAATAATAATAATAAATTGTTGTATTTAAAAGAGGAAGGGAAGAAAAAAAAAATGCATTATTTTTAGTAAAATAAACATTTCGAATGTTTGAGTATGAATTTATTTCGTTTTTTTTTTTTTTTTTTTTGTTTGTTCAATTTAATTTATAAAAGAAATGTTTGAATCATTTGTGAAATTAATTTAAAATTTTTGATACTATCAGTAGTTTTTACGGAAGCATTCATTTTTCGCATCGTATCATTTGCTTATTTTTGTAGCTCATTCCTGTTTCCTTTTCTTTTTCTTTTTTTTGATTGAAGTTGAAAAGGTGTAGTTTAATTTTAATGGGTTTCTAAGTTTTCAATGTGTCCTTCTTTTTGACTGATTGACCTTCAATCATTTTTCTATCATTCATTCATTCATTTAAAATGCTTCGTTTTTTTTTTTTTGCTATTCCATTATTCCAATCTTATTTCAATTTTCATTCTATCCTATTTTTGAGCAAACAATTGAAATGGGAAGAATCATTTTGAAATGATATTTCAATTTTTGATTTTTCAATTTTTTTGCTGATTGCTTTAAATTTCATTGATTCCATATAATTTTCAGTGATTGTTTCAAATATTGATTTATGATAATTTATGATATGATTCCATGTATCAGAAACGATATTATTTCCGAAACTTTATAGCTATACCAGGAGAGAAATATTTGTATTTTAAATATCTTGAAATAAAATAATATTTCGGAATTTAATTTCTTTCGAGTTTTATTTTTCCTAATTCTACATTATCATTAGTCGAAAATATATTATGCCAAAAATTTCATTGATCAAGAAAAAAATTATATTGTATATCTGAAAAAAAAGGATATTTCGTAATTTCTGTGATATTTCGTAATTTTGATGATATTTCGTAATTTCTGTGATATTTCGTAATTTTGATGATATTTCGTAATTTCTGTGATATTTCGTAATTTTGATATTTCGTAATTTCTGTGATATTTCGTAATTTCTGTGGTATTTCTTAATTTTAATGATATTTCGTGATTTCTGTGATATTTCGTAATTTCTCTGATATTTCGTAATTTTTGTGATATTTCGTAATTCTCATGAAATGTGATAGTTTGGTATAACAGATTTCATTGAAATCCATTGCATTTTTGTTGAAAAGTTAGAGCGGAAGAAAATAGAGACAGCGAAACCGGGTGAACAAAGCTGACTGCGGAAAGAAAGATGATAGAAATATGAGATTATCAAAATTCATTCAATCATTTATTGTCCATCTACCGGTTTTAGCAGTTTTCCGGTTCTCACAATTTCTGACCCATCTCTTATATCAGCTGTTAATCTTTCAATCATAATTTCCCTATTCTATCATCCTATTTTTATCCGTATATCATAATCCATATCAATGATCTGAATTTTCATTGATCTAATAGCTAATAGCATTATGCGTAAAATCATTAATTTATCTAAAATTTCTCGACAAATACTTCGATATTATTTGGCTGATATCATTCTCATCCATATTACTTACAAATATTTAATTTAAATTTTCTTGAAAAAATTTTTGCTATAATTGATATTTACTATTTTATTACGTAATTTGTTATCATTTTATCATACTCTTTCTATTTGCAGCAATTCTTGAAGTATAGCAAATTTTTTTTCTTTTTTTTATCAGTAAATTAACTGATACAGGAATTATGAAGTAAAAAATGCAAATGACAATTTCATCAATTAATTCGTTATTTTAAAATTTATTTACGATGAACAAATTTATCAGTATTTCCAAATTATTACATCGTTGTTTTTGCCTTACAGCAAAATTATTTCTTCTTGTCATCAATCACTTCTATTATCATCATCATTATCATTCAGATGTTAAATATTTTCATCACTTCAATTAATTTACTGACAAAACTATACGACATCTTTTCTCGACTTTATAATATATTCGTTTTTTTCGTAAATTTATCTGAAAAAACTGCGTATACTATAAATTTTAGATAAAATAATAAGGCTATATTAAATGCTATATTTTTATCACTTTTTGGCTCTGACCTTTTATCATGCTTTTTTGTGACCTTTTATTCTACCTATTGAAAATTACAAATTCATTTTGAATAATGCTCTTCTAAAAATTCCGTTTCAATTCTTGAATTAATTCATTTTATTTTCAAATTAAACTTATCATCTAAATCATTTAAATTCAATTAATTTGAACTCTTCAATGATCATTTGAAATTGGAATTTTCTTAAAGCAATTTAATTACTTATTTAAAAAAATAAATTAATTACAAAAAAAAAGATCGTAATTAGCAAGGGGTCAAAGCTCATTGAAATTATTAAAAAATATAAAATTAATATGTATAATTTAATATTTCTTTCAATATGATATATGCAAAATATTTTCCATCTACATCTTCTCGATGATATTTTATCACACATTCCAATATTTTATTATAATTTTTCCCAACCGATATATTCTTATTCCTTTCATTTCACATTCTCACCAATCAATCAATAAATCAATCAATCAAGCAATCATTAGATCAATAAATCAATGGATCTTTTAAAATTCAAGAACTTCTTAAAGATTGATGGTGAAATTTTAATATTAAAATTAAAATTTTTACAAGAATTTAATTTAAAAAAGTACACATCGTATTATTATTTGTTTATTTATAATTGTTATGCATTGTTTGAAATCGATAATTTTAAATTGTATTACTTTTATGTATGATATCGGACGAAAGAGATAATTTTGATTCATGAAGGTCATACGAAGATTGATAGGCTTATTTATGCATATCTTTATTCGAGATTACTTTAAATCAAATTATTGACGATACTTGAAAAGGTGATTAAAATTAATTGCATACTGTTTCAGTTAATCGAAACAGACAAAGTTTTAATTTGATAAGTTTATTTATCACTCGACTTATCTGTATTTCCGAGTGATAAATAATAAGATATATGTGTTTTTACATATATCTTTGCTTATTTAATTTGCTTCAATTTGTTTATAATTATACGCAAAATTTATTTGATTAATAATTTATAGATTCGCTGAATTTTGTTTATTTTTTTTTCATTATTAGTTAACAGATATTGTTGATTATCAGTTATCAGTAGCAAATATCAGGAATGTTTTTTAAATAGTAAAAAAAAAAAATGGAAATATGAATACTTATTCGATCTCGACAATCGTTTCGCAGTTACTGGAAATAATTTGATCTCGCTCATTTGCTGATTTTAGATAATTTATCGTACTGATTATCAAATTAGATAAATAATTTCGAATATTGTTTATTAAATTATTCTTTCATTGCTTGAAAAAAATTTTTTTTTCCAATCATTATTTAAATCTTCGATATATCTTTCACTTTTTAAGTTTCTCATAAAATTCAATGATTTGAAATTTGTTATTTGTATTCAATTTTTTATTTCCAATTTTTTAATGCTCACATCTATTTAAATTCAATTGATTCGCGAAGCAAAAAGTTTGATTCATAATAATTTACATATTTTAAATATTTTCTAAATTTCATTTGAAATAATGAAATAAATTTAATACTAAAAATCGATTACTCAAATTAAATATTAAACTCAATAAAAAAATTTTTTTAGTACTTTATCGCAAAATAGATTTTAGCCTTAGAAAACAAATGGTTCAATTAAGAAGTACTTAGTTAATTTAATGAAGTAATCATACACCTGAATTACTTTTTCTTTTCTTTTCTATTTTAAAAAATTTTTCCAAAAATGGATGAAATCGTTTGCTTTAGGGCAAAAATTCTTGACTTTTTATATTTTATTTTTTTCGAGACATATTTTGAATTTTTTTTTAAAATCTAAATTTTCAACTATTTCGTAGCATTTGATAGAAATGAGAAATAATTATGATTAATTAATTTTCCTTTAATTAATATTTTAAATGAAAATAGTTTTTTGATTTAAGCTTAGAATCAAAGAAAAAAAAAGTAAAAAAAAGTACGTAACAATTAGATGCAATATGATAGCAATGATATTAGTTAATCATTTTTTATCATGTTTCTTTTTTTGAAAATATTCTTAAATTGAAAATGATCGAGAATGAATGATCGAGAATTGCTTATTTAATAATGATAACATAAATGTTTTGCAATGATCTTCAATCAGTGTTTACAGAATTAAATAATCTATGGTCAAGAATGATTATCGGCGTAAATATTCCAAAATGTTTATATTAATCATATCAGTTACATTTTAGAAACTTTTTTTTTCTTTTGTATTTAATTTGTTAAAATGAATATCAAATTGCATAGCTAAATGCTTCAATTCTTATCAATTTTTTCGTTTAAAAAAGAGAGAGAAAGATTGTGAAATAATTTTGTTTGATTCTGATTTTATACATATTTGACGATATTTGATCTTCGTAAAAGTTAGAATCTGAAGCACCACCTATTTAAAATGAAGCCTTGTAAATTCAGAATCTGAAGCACCATCTATTTAAAATGAAGCCTTGTAAATTCAGAATCTGAAGCACCATCTATTTAAAATGAAGCCTTGTAAATTCCGGAATGAAACTTATACTTTGGATTCTAGTTTTAAAAAAGGTCGAACATTTTAGCAAGTTAAATTTGACGATATTTAATCTTCGTAAAAGTTAGAATTTAAGCACACCTATTTAAAATGAAGCCTTGTAAATTCCGGAATGAAACTTATACTTTGGATTTTAGTTTTTAAAAAGGTCGAATATCTTAGTATGTCAAATTTGATGATATTTGATCTTCGTAAAAGTTAGAATCTGAAGCACCACCTATTTAAAATAATGCCTTATAAATCCCGTATTTTTAATTGTGATCAATCTCTGTTTTGTTTTTGTCTTCTTATATTCTTCTCTTCCCATAAATGGATTTATAACTTTAATAAAAAATTCTAATTCTAAATATGATTTCCGATATTAAATTAATATATGTTGTATTAATATTACCAAATGGTGGAACAACCTCAAGTTCGACGATTTTCACCGATGTTTATGGAACGTCTACGTGTTTTTGTATGTTCTAACCTTAAATTTTAGGCCAACTTTTTTTATCATCAAATTATCAAATTTGGCATACTAATATATTCGCATACTAAAAATCTATTCCTACTTTAATTACGATATATATTATTGAAAAAATATTCATCATTAACATTATAATACATTTATTAATTTAATATTCAGGAAAACAAACATTTTTTTTCAAAAATTTATTTCAATGAAAATGATTCATTTATTTTATTAAGTATATTAAGTATCTTAATCCATTTCTAATTTAATCTATTCAATTTAATGTCTAGATGTTAAAGGAAAATTCAATAATTCATTTAATAGCAAATTATGTCGTTCAGTAATTGATTATTCCATATTGATAAATATATGATTATTATATTATTATTCTAATTGATTCATTGTATAATTCAAACAATTGTTTATCATCAAATTATCAATAACAAATATCAGTTAATGACTACATCCTATTAATTGCTGATTCTTTGCATATTGTTTCATAAAAATTTTGAATTTTTAAAATTTGAGTAAAAAAATGACATTTACAATAGAAATTAGGTCGGTGATGACATAAATTTTTTTTTGCAATTAAATAATTAAAATTAATTTCAAAATAAATCGATTTTGTCATATTAAAAATATTATAAATGAAGAATTTCTTATTTAGTGATATGATTTCTGATAAATTATTATTATCAATTTGAAATTTAAATATTTTTAATTTAATATTTAATTGCCATTTCAGGAAGATCATCCAACGATAATTCACGGTGAAGCACAAAAATCTATGGTACAATCTATTACACCTAGCTATAAGAGTGCTACTGAACGACAGGTAAATTTTAATTATTTGTTTTAGATTTTATTAATTTAAAATTTTTTAAGATTATTTTTGATATTTATTAAAAATAAATTAATATTATTTTAGGTCCAAAAAATTGATTTTGGCTCGGATTTAAATTTGCCAGAAGCTGTTGGTGATTATAAGGTTATACTTTTTTTTTTTTTTTTTACTAAAAATTCATTTCAATTAAATTTAATCAGCAATTAATTGGAATTAGGACTTTAAGGTTAAAGATGATAAAGGTGATATTTTTTGATTCGTACATATGATGATGAAATATTTTACTGATTTTAATAAATTCATTTAATCGTTTTTTTTTCTTCTTACCTTAACAAGTCTAATTAATTAATGCTATTTTTAAGAAAGTTTTAATGTTTGCAAAAGTTTTCAATTTTGATTAGAAAAAAAACGAAAAATTTTTGAATGGAATTTTTTTTAAAAAAATGCTTATTTATATAAAATTATAATTATTTTTTTGATGAATTTTTAGGTGAAAGAAACGCAGGATCATTTCAAATTGCAAATTATCGATCCGAAAGTTACCTCAAATGCATCAATACCAGCGTATCATCGAGAAATTCCACGAATTCAACGACGAAATTTAGATTTTCCAAGTGAACATAGTAAACGATCATTCCTGAAATTGGAACCAATGCAACAAAGGAAATTACGGGTGCATCTATTGATAGTGATAATATTGATAATGGAAGAGAATTTTTTAAATATTTTCCACATTTGAATTATAATCAAGAATGATGAGAATATCACGTGATAAATATTTTAATTGATAAAATGAAATTAATTGTAGAATATTTTAATTGATAAAATGAAATTAATTGTAATTGTAGATATTAATAGAAAATTATACATTTGATAAGTATCTTAATTGATAAAAAGAATTAATTGTAATTGTAGAATTATATATGCAATCATTTCGAATTCTTATTAATTCAAATTTTTGAACTTAGCAAGTACAATGTAATCTAAAATCTAAGAACCAAAACTTTTCAAATTTTGAATACTTTTTTTTTCCTAATTTTCTAATTTAAATTAATCTTTCAAAGTTTTCATTTTCATTTCCAATTTTTCTTTGCTTTTTTGATGCATCAAAAAAGCAAAGAAAAAGTTATTAAAAAGTATCAAAATTATTTTAATTAGAAGCTTCTTGACAGGTAATGAATATTTTTTAAATGTGATTTAAAATTTTTTACAAAATTAAAATCTAACTTTTACCACAGAAAAAAGAAATTTCTGGAATTTCAGGCTGTTGAAACACGACCCATTACAACTAGCGCATATTTGACGGAAAGTTTGGATCGGCATCGTGAAATGGAAGCATCACGATTAAAGGATTATTTAAAAGCACGAGAAAATGATGCTAATAAGCCATGGGATAAACCTCAATGGCCTGGGCCAAAAGTTTGAAATATTTTTAGTAGTCTCGAATAGCTCTTTTAATTATGCAAAATTAAATTAAAACTACATATCAATAGTCTAGGCTAATGTTTGGAAAAGTTTTTATCAAATTTCGAATAGTTTAACAATTATGAAAATTGAATCAAAACTAAAGGCTCGATAGCCTAAGGCCAAAAGTTTTAACAGATTCAACAGTTTAACAATTTGATAATTAAATTAACACAAATTATTATAAAAAATATAGGAAGAAAAATTTCCAATATTTTCAGGATACGAAACAAAACGATCAAACGCTCAAAGAACTTGCTGAAATTAGAAAGGTTCGAATTTTTTTTTTTTTGTGAATTTTATTAAAACACATTAAAATATATTCAAATAATATTTCAAAGAAATATTCGAAATGGAAATGAAATTCGATAATTCAAATAAAATTTGATTTAAATAAACGATTATGTTTGACCTTATTAAAACATCTGATAATTTTCGGGATTCTGTTGTATGTGTATATATATTACGGAGAAATAATTTATCATATCATATATCATCATATAGAAGAATTATGTAAAGGAAGGAAATTAGAAAAGGTGAAAGGTGATGATAACCTTGGCTGATTTGAAAATGTCAAATATGATAATATTGAAACTAATTTATGATTAAATATTAGCGCAAATGTTTATTTATTTTTCTTAATTTTGTGGTAATTATTGTTTGAATTTTATTATTTAAAATTTTTAATTTAAATTGAAATTTTGATTTCAGACTATCGAAACTCTTCAAAAGGTAAGGATTTTTGTTTTTTTTTTCATCTGTTTCTCGATAAGTTTTCTTTTTGATAACTTATCAGTAATGCTTGCTAAGTCGTATATTAATTTCTAATTTTATTATCCAATTATTTCAATTAGATTGTCTGTAACCTAGTAAATTTAATCAATATTTATGATCACATTCAAATCAATCAATATCTATTATGATTACATGATGCTAATTAATAGATCTCATCTATCCTTAAAATCTGTTGGTCTCGAGTGAATAAAGTATTTCTATGATGTTTCAATCTCGAATTTTAAGTTTTAGATTTTCAAATTTATTAAATTATAAGAAATTTTCCACTCTTGATTCTAAATCGAGAGTAATGTCTTTATAATTTATATTACATTATTATCGTCTTCTGTCAAATTTTATAATTCTTCTACTTGCCTTATGTCTATTAATCCCAAGTTGGAGCTGAGAGATTATATGGCTTGGTAAGAGCCAAAAAGACAGAAAATTTTTGGAAAAGCCAAAAAGACGCAATGTCAATGTCAATGTCAATGGAATATTATCGTCAAAAATGTATGACTTTATGGAGCAAACAATGGATGAAATCAGAATTGAATTAAAAAAAATGGAATTCGAGAATCGAAATTCTCGAAGATATTTGATGCTAACAAATGGCAAATGATTAATTTAACGAAACTTCTTGGACATTTCTGATGAAATGAATAATAATTGTTGTGTGCATGTAAGTTTTTTCTTTTATTTTTTTCAAAGAATTTTTCAATTTTTATAAAATTTTGATTTCACAAACTTTTTAGATTTAAAGCTATCCTTAACTATAAGGAAAATTAAATTTTGAAAGATTATCAATTCATTTATCATAATGGAAGATATCTGATGATTAGCTTAGATATATCTGATGATTAGCTTAGATATATCTGATGATTAGCTTAGATATATCTGATGATTAGCTTAGATATAAGTATTTCTAGAACATTTACTATATCATAACAACAGGTATTTTTAAGACGTGTACTACGCTAAAATTACGCTTATCATACGCAAGATATTTAACGTTGATCCATTTACCATGATAAAGGTATTAATCTAGCTAAGAATATTCCATGACGTTCACTACGTTAAAATTATAGATTATTCCTGTAACGTGTATTACGCTAAGATTGTAAGTTATTCCTATAACGTATATTGCGTTAAAACTATAGGTTATTCCTATGACATATATTATGCCAAAGCTAAAGGTATTTTTAAGATACGTCAAAATCACGTATAACACGCCAGAAGCACTATTCTCATGATACTTATTTTTATTAAATTATTCCTATGATATTTATTTTCATTAATTCATTTATTGTAATAAATATTTTCTATTAGATTACGAGTATTTACGTGATGTTTGATTCAAGATTATAGGTGTACTCTCGAGACTTGTATTACGAATATTTACATGATGTTTATTGGTTCAAGACTATAGGTATATTCTCGAGACTTACATTGCGCTAGATTACGAATATTTCCTATGTTACTTATTTAGTTATCGGATCTTTTCTTTTAATTCGAATGTGATAATACCTTTTGCACACTTTTTTTTTTAAAGCTTCCACAAATATATCGTACTGTATTTTAGTAATACAGTATGGATTATTGATTGGGTTATTCGGGAATTTTGGAAAATAATTTGCAAATTTAAAAATTTTATAAATTAATCGGATAGTTGAATTTGATTCATAGCAAACTTACTTACTTAGAAAAGTTTTACTTAAAAAAAATATAACTTACTTAAAAAAATTGAATTTGATTCATAGCAAACTTACTTACTTAGAAAAGTTTTACTTAAAAAAAATATAACTTACTTAAAAAAAATTGAATTTGATTCATAGCAAACTTACTTACTTAGAAAAGTTTTACTTTAAAAAAATATAATTTACTTAAAAAAATTGAATTTGATTCATAGCAAACTTACTTACTTAGAAAAGTTTTACTTAAAAAAAATATAACTTACTTAAAAAAATTGAATTTGATTCATAGCAAACTTACTTACTTAGAAAAGTTTTACTTAAAAAAAATATAACTTACTTAAAAAAATTGAATTTGATTCATAGCAAACTTACTTACTTAGAAAAGTTTTACTTAAAAAAAATATAACTTACTTAAAAAAATTGAATTTGATTCATAGCAAACTTACTTACTTAGAAAAGTTTTACTTAAAAAAAATATAACTTACTTAAAAAAATTGAATTTGATTCATAGCAAACTTACTTACTTAGAAAAGTTTTACTTAAAAAAAATATAACTTACTTAAAAAAATTGAATTTGATTCATAGCAAACTTACTTACTTAGAAAAGTTTTACTTAAAAAAAATATAACTTACTTAAAAAAATTGAATTTGATTCATAGCAAACTTACTTACTTAGAAAAGTTTTACTTTAAAAAATATAATTTACTTAAAAAAATTGAATTTGATTCATAGCAAACTTACTTACTTAGAAAAGTTTTACTTAAAAAAAATATAACTTACTTAAAAAAATTGAATTTGATTCATAGCAAACTTACTTACTTAGAAAAGTTTTACTTAAAAAAAATATAACTTACTTAAAAAAATTGAATTTGATTCATAGCAAACTTACTTACTTAGAAAAGTTTTACTTTAAAAAAATATAATTACTTAAAAAAATTGAATTTGATTCATAGCAAACTTACTTACTTAGAAAAGTTTTACTTAAAAAAAATATAACTTACTTAAAAAAATTGAATTTGATTCATAGCAAACTTACTTACTTAGAAAAGTTTTACTTAAAAAAAATATAACTTACTTAAAAAAATTGAATTTGATTCATAGCAAACTTACTTACTTAGAAAAGTTTTACTTAAAAAAAATATAACTTACTTAAAAAAATTGAATTTGATTCATAGCAAACTTACTTACTTAGAAAAGTTTTACTTAAAAAAAATATAACTTACTTAAAAAATTGAATTTGATTCATAGCAAACTTACTTACTTAGAAAAGTTTTACTTAAAAAAAATATAACTTACTTAAAAAAATTGAATTTGATTCATAGCAAACTTACTTACTTAGAAAAGTTTTACTTAAAAAAAATATAACTTACTTAAAAAAATTGAATTTGATTCATAGCAAACTTACTTACTTAGAAAAGTTTTACTTAAAAAAAATATAACTTACTTAAAAAAATTGAATTTGATTCATAGCAAACTTACTTACTTAGAAAAGTTTTACTTAAAAAAAATATAACTTACTTAAAAAAATTGAATTTGATTCATAGCAAACTTACTTACTTACTTAGAAAAGTTTTACTTAAAAAAAATATAACTTACTTAAAAAATTGAATTTGATTCATAGCAAACTTACTTACTTAGAAAAGTTTTACTTAAAAAAAATATAACTTACTTAAAAAAAAAAGACTTACTTACTTAAAAAAGATACTTACTTAAAAATATCAATTTTTTTTTTATTTTTTGAAGTATTTGTTAACAGAAATGCACCAAATTTCTCAATAAAACGAATAAATAAGCATGGGAATGTAGAAGTTAGCATTCTATGTGTAAATATTTGCATTTAAATATGTTATCGAAATATTTGAGAATTCAATCTTAAAAAAAAAAAGTTATTTGAACGATTGAATCATTAATTATGATAATAATGAATAAATGATTTGATCAAATGATTGAATCATAAGTGATAAATTATCGATGAACCGATAACATAGGTCTTTTGATCAAATGATTGAATTTTATGATGATAATCTATGTATGATAATAATCTATCTATCAATAATTCACGCTCTCTAACTGAAATTTTGGGAAAATTTATTTAAACGATTCAATCATTAATTAATTATGGTAATAATGAATAAACGATTTGATCGAATGATTGAATCATAAATGATAACTTATCGATGAATCGATAACATAAGTCTTTTACTCAAATGATTGAATTATATGATAATAATCTATCTATCAATTAATTCGCACTTTTTAACTGAAATTTTGTAAAAATTTTTGAACGATTCAATCATTAATTATGATAATAATGAATAAATGAATTGACGAAAAGAATGAATCAAAATGATAACCTACCGATAGCATCAGTCTTTTGATCAAATGATTCAATTATATAATGATAACGCTGTCTATCAATCAAGTACTAGCTTAAGTTTTATTTGAAATTTTAAAGAAAGCTTATTTGGAGGTCGAATTTTTAATTATGATAATATTGAATAAATGATCTAATTATAATATGATAATTCATCGATTGACTTATACCACAAATCTTTTAATCAAATGAATGAATTAATGAAATATACGATGATCAGATGAATGAACTGATGAACTATACGATGATAATCTACTTATCAATTAACTGATAATTTAAGTCGAATTACCCCTGCGAATTTAATGCATAGCATTTTTGCTTGATTTAAAATTTAATTAACCTATTCGAAAAAAATATTTTCTCAAGATTTTTTATATTACTATACATTTTAATTGAATCTTAGGAATGCCTAAAAAAATTCTCGCCGATAAATCTTTTCAATTTTTATCCTTTCGTTCGATACTTCTTTCTAATTTCTAATCATCGGAATTTCTCCTATTATCAATATCTTTTATCATGATTATTCGTCGAATATTAACTCAAAAAGGATACAATTAGTTTTTTTTTTTTCCTTTTCATCCAAAATTGCAATATTTTATATTTTACCTGTGTATTTTTTGTTGATTGAAACAGGTATGTGACATTATTTGAAGGTTACCTGTAATTTTGAAATATCAAAAATGATAATAAAATATAGAATAGTTGACATTGATTTATTTTCAACACAACTGGTTTTGTTTGTTGAGAGAAGATTAGTATAAATTTGATGAACAGGGTTTAATTTTGAATTAAGTTCAATTCGAAATATTTCTTTCGTTCATACTTTCGATATGTGTAATTCGAGAATTAATTGTAGTAATAAAATACGGAAAGATTCATAGTATAAGATTGGATTCTTTTATTATTATTAAACAGTTATCTGATAATTCCCGGGAATCTTCCATTTTATTCATTTCATTTTTTTTTTTTTTCATTGCCAATCTTACTCTCGAGATCTAAACATTCTAGAAGCAAAAAAAAAAGTTCGTAATTTTTATTGATTGCAAAAAATGCATTCATAATTTTAATAAATTAATTTCCAATTCTTTGATGTAATTTTGATATTCATTGCCAATATTACTCTCGAGATCTTCTAGAAGCAAAAAAAAAATTCGTAATTTTTATTGATCGCAAAAATGCAATCATAGTTTCATATTTAGCTAACAAATTTTATCAGTAAATTAATTTTCAATTCTCTGATGTAATTTTGATATGCTTTCACTGATTAACATTATCAAAGAATTGATTGCATAACAATTTCAAATTAAATTCTAACAAAATTATTGTAAAATTTGTGAGAAATTTCAATCATTTTTTTTTTTATCTAAATGAAATAAATATTTTTATAAATCATACTATCTTATATTTGTCACTAATTATTTAGTATTGTTGAAATTTTAATTCGTAATCATTCTAGCATTTAGTACTATTTAATTTTTTGAATTAAATTAATTTTTTGATATTTAAGAAAAAACACACTAAAATAGATAAAATGAAATTTATGATGAAAATTTAATCAATTCATTTTATATCTGTAATTGTAACAAAATATTTAATCGTATTCTTTCCATTTCAACTTATTCATTCTCGACTATTCTCGTTTATCACTTATCTTTTAATCTTATCATTTCAACTTACTCATTCTCGACCATTCTCGTTTATCACTTATCTTTTAATCTTTTTATTTCAACTTATTCATTCTCGACTATTCTCGATTATCATTCATCCTTTAATCTTTTCATTTCAACTTACTCATCCTCGACTATTCTCGATTATCACTTATCTTTTAATTCGTTGAATCTTTTCACAACAAAAAAAAAATGAGAGAAATTTGCTGATTTTCTCGTTTTTATTACCATTAATATAATAATGTTTGTTATGTTTGGGAAAATAAAAATTTGTTTGCTAATGCAAGCAACCCTTCATATTGTGAAGGCCGTAAAAATGTAAGCTTATTGAACAAACTCTCGAAATGAACGAACGAAAAACTATCATCCTTCAATGCCTTGTGACATTTGAATTGCTTCACCTGTCTGGTATGTCATATTCGACAGGTATGTGTAATATTTGTAGAAAGTTTGTATATATTTATCTTATCGATGTATTCTGCTCAACTTAGAATTAAATTATGTTTTTTGTCGAAGATATTTAGCTAAAAATCTAGTTAGCTAAAGCTACTCTACATTTGATGTCACATTGTCACTTTAATCTACCGAGGATAAACGATACTGGTGTTAATGATGATGATGATGATGATGATGATGATGATGATGATGATGATGATGATAATATGATTGATTAAAATTATATTTGACGCGCTACATTGTCTTTTTGATCTGCTAAAGATAGCGATAACGATGACAATGATATTGGTGTTAATTAATATGATTGATAGAGATATTGATAATATGATTAATTGCTGCTTATTCTATTCATTCATCTGAAACATTTCGAATAATAATTAATCAAATTTTTTAAAAATCTGATAATTTGGAAATCGTTTGTTTATTACTGTATCTGAAATAATAATATTTACAGATGTAAAGGATATTATGATTCAATATCGTCATTTAACTACTTTTACTCTTCATCTTCTTTCATCATTATCATTATCATCATCATCATCGTCATCATCATCACCACCATAATCATCATCATTATCATTATCATTATCATCATCATCAGAATCATTATACAATGTGTGAACAATGTGAAAATAAAAAAGCTAACATAGGATAGAATTAATTTCTCATTTCAAACAACAATTTGTTCGTGTAAAATATCAATCTTGAAGATACATTATTTATAGGTCGAGATCGAGATTCAATAGAAATATGAAAGTTTCTTTTTTCTTTTAATAAATTTTGTCGTTTTTGTTGCTTTTGAATAAAGGAACTAATTCATCAATATAAATTTGAAAAATTCAAAAAATATAATTTTGGATTGTAATATTTGCATCTATGCCTGAATTCTTTCTTATGCAATGCCTAATGAAATGCCTAATGAAATATCATTATCATTATCAACAAGCTACTAATTAATTAGATTATCAATGATGATACGCTGAATTCATCGATTTAATCATATTACGATAAACATGGATTTATAATATGCAAGCATTTATCGCAATCTGAATTTGTTGAATCAGAGGACTTCCAGAATGTAACGAATCTTCTAATCGTATAATGGTTTAACAAAGTATCATATTGCTTTCTCTTATGTCGCAAAAACATCACATGTTACATGAATCTTCATCATCAATAACTCCATCATCATCATCATCATTATCATCATATTCTGATGATCATCATCATCATCATCGTTTCCTACGAACATTTACTCCAGCACCTTATCGTTCATCATTTCATACCTGTGCCATTTCTTTACCTGATATTAAAGAAGCTACCACTGAGGAAAACGATAGTAGTTGTAGTAGTAATTCATTGGAGCATATCAACAAATCTGATAATTTTCATGATCGAAATACTCGACGAACTTCAGAACAGGTTATTTAATAATAAATTATTCAATCCTAAATTGATATCAGATTTGCCGTGATTGTTATATTCTATTTCATATATTTTATTATGCTTATTTAAGCTGAACTAATTATGATTTAGATAAGTATATTTATCAATTTTATCATCGTGTAGTACAGTGATAAATATTTATAAAGACACAAATTAAATTAAGTAAATCATAATATCGATCATCGAATTATTGATTATAAATTTATTTAAATTTAACCGCGCATTGATCTTTTATACATTCAAAATTTTAATAAAAAAAAAACTATTTTCATAATTATTTTCACTTATTTGAAAATTTACATTCCAAAGATTATATCGGTATATTGTTACAGATATTCATTTTTTTAAAGCACTTATTGAGCAACGAAAATTCCATCTCATTTTTCTCGAGAATAGTTTGCTCAAATTCAATTTGCTTATTTACATTGATCAAGCAGGTGAAAGTGAAAGTAAATTTAAGTAAAATATATTTAGCAAAGATTTTTTTTTTTGTTTTCAAGAAAGATAAGAATTTTATTTACCAATTGTTTCTAATTTATACTTAAATATAAGTTTTGATATCATTTTTTTTCTTCTTCTCTTATCTTTAAATGAATATGTAAATGAAATTTAAATTGGAATAGAATTAAAAGATTGAAATTCCGAAAATTGTATTTGAAATTAATTTGTTTAAAAAAATATGATAACTTTTAAGTAAAATATTGTATATATTTTATTTCGTGATAATTTTCTGATATAATATTTGATATCTTCAATAATGATAATAGCTATATTATTACGGTAGAAATGAATCTATAATCAATTTGATAATATTGAATATTTTGATAAAACTTAATAATGTATTGATCAAATCATTATTGCTATTTATTAGATACCATGTTTTTAATTTGTTAAAAATGAATCTTTGATTATTAAATAAATATTTGATTTAAAATTTATTAAATTATTATTTATATTTCCTAAGTATTAATAGTTCTAATCATTTCTACAAGCATATTTTAGTAAATCCCAGTTCCAAATTTTAAAATTTGACAATAGATTAACATTCTGATACTGAAATTGTAATCATAATAATTTTTGAAATTCTTGCAACAATAATTAAAATTTTCAGATCGAACTTAATTTTGAAATCATTCTTGAATTCAAATGATAATGATGGTGGTTTTAATTTGATAATAATTTCAGAATTTGAATCTACAATGTAATAACAGTTTTATCACTACTGTTAATCATCATGAAGATATAAGGGAAAATGCAGGAATTACTCGAGAATATCAGCATAAACAACCATTGGACATGTCTTGTCCTTCAGATACTTACAAATCTTCTAGAATCCAGGTTTTAGCTTGATAATAATTTTAAAATTTTTGGAAATTTATTGATAATAATAATATGATATGATGATGATGATAATTTTTAATATAAAAAATTTTTCAGTGACTGATACTAGTGATAATAATATATTAGCGATAATTTCAAAATTTGTCGTAAATTTATCAATAATAATGATATAACTATTTAATAGTAATAGTGATAATGATATTATTTCCAAATTTTGATAGTAATAACTCCACAATTTATTGAAAAATTATCGATATCCAATAATAATAGTATTACTACTACTACTATAAATAATAATAATGATAGTTTCGAAAGTTGCAAAAAATTTATCAGTGATAATAATATTTCCTAATAGTAATAATAATGTTATTATGATTTCCAAATTTTGATAATTTCAAAATTTTGTTAGAAATTTATTAAAATGATAACGCATATCGCTGAGAAATATTTATTGAAATGATAACGCATATCACTGAGAAATATTTATTGAAATGATAACGCATATCGCTGAGAAATATTTATTGAAATGATAATGAAATAAACAATCAATCAATCAATAAATTGCTCAATTTTATCTTCAATTGTATATCCGATTATTTTAATTCTTTTTTTTTTTCTAAAATATTTGTTGCAGACATTATATCCATCAAAAAGTACTGATATAATATATTCAAATCAAACTTCTTGTCGTCCTGAGAAAGATCAAAAATCGCCGATATCACCACCGATATCAATAATCACGGTTCAAATTACGCATCCAACTTCACATCATCGAAATATTTGCACAAAACAAAATGAATCGGATTACAGTACCAAAAGTGAAATGGTATATTTTTATATTTTAATGAATATTTAATCATATCATGATTGATTGATTTATCAGTAATGAAAAAAATTTGTTTCTGATTAAGTCCTGTGAACAATAGACTGAGCAAAAATAATGATATCTGATTGAAATCGAATTTATGAGTTATTCGAGAAATTAAAAAAAAAAAACAATTTAGTGTGAAATTTTGCGACGAATAATTTAATCAGTAATTTAAACTTATCATTTGTTTTTATCACATTAGGAAGTCGCGTTAAATGATCAAAGAAATTTAAAACTTTCTTTAGAAAGAAAATAATTATTCGATTTTAAAAAATTTTTGAAATTCTATTCAATTTTATATGTATTAAAATTATTTCAACTATTGATCGATGTCAAAATTTTTTCGGAAAATCCAAAAGATTTATTCCAATTTTTTTTGCAGGATCATGAAGTTAATAGTAATTTTAATTATCCTTCTGATCTAACTATTCCATTGCAAAATCCACTTGATGCATCAGAATCTTCACGAAGCTATTCGAGTGATTCTAGCAAGCAACCGAAATCCATCCTAAAGCAGCGATCAATTTCTTCCTGTACTATCGATGATGATAATATTGGACGTTATGTTGAAAGAGTTCAAATTAGTGATAATAATCATACGGTAATTTAAAATTACGAAATATTATTACCATGAAAATATGCAAGAAGAGAGAGAGAGAGAGAGAGGGATATTAGAAGTTAATATTTTTATGAAATTTATTACAGTACATGTATTATGATTGTGAATGTAATCATAATAAATAATTACTAAATTATATCGCTCAAAATTTAAATTTGCTTATTAACTAGAATTCATTTCTTAGAAAAAAAGTGGGACTCATTAGTTAATTAAAAAAAAAAAAAATTAGAATCCTCCCTCACTGATTCAGGAAAGCAAACAACAATATCATGAACAGAATTATGATAATTCCGATCGAGCAAGTCAACCTTCTCATTCCTCGAATCCAAGCTTAGATTCGATTGGTAGAGAAAACAGACTATATCATGTTATGCAAGAGAATCTACGGCAACAGAATCTGCGACCTCAAACACCACGTCATCTTCCACAAGCTTCCTTTAATGGCCCTTTCTTTACTCTCGAAGAAGTTCACAACGAGCAACAAAGGTTTAATTTTAAAATGTATCAAATTTGCTTATCAGTGTTATCATTATGATAGCCATTATCAAATTATCATTAAATAAAGAATTCATCTCCTGAAAATCTGCTTGTGAATTTCATTAATATTTGGTAACTTTGTTTTGCTGAATTTCTTGCATATTTATGAATTTCAGATAGCATTAATTTGAACTTTTTAAAATTTTCATATTCTGAAAAATTTTTATTTTCACTAATATTATTTAAAATCTGCAAATGCAGGTAAAAATTTGTCTTGAAATAATTGAAATTTTAAGAATATTTTGATTTTTAGAAAATCAATGGAAAGGCATCAAGTTCCTTCCGAAGAATATTATGTTCGAAGTGATCATCAATTAACAAGAAAGCAACGGCAGAATCCATCTGATGATTCAAGTCATAAATCAAGGTTTGGTTTTTTTTTTCCTTAGTAATTTGATACTTTTTCTTGAGAAAATGGTCAATTATTTGTTGATTGGAGAAGTGATAAGAAATCAATATGAATCATTTTTATAATGTTAATTATTTAGACATGGTAATCGATCGAAATCAGCATCAGGAATGGAAATGTATAAGATGGAATTGGAAAAAGAAATAGCTGATTAAAATTTCAAAACATATCCGATTTATTGATTTAAAATTCGTAATTTAATTCTACGTATAATTCTAATTTTACCTTAAGATAAATACTGGTGCTATTTTATTCATTCGTATTACTTTACCGCTTTCTACTTCTGCTAATTTTTTTTAATATAATTTGCAGAATAACGATCCAAATCCCAAATCTATTAATTTTTATAAATTTGCAGAATAACGAGATTGAAGAAAGTATTGTTCGTTGGTCATCACCATCACCAAAAGAAAAACATGAACGTGCTCGATCGGTTCCACCATCATTGAATACAAGAAATATTACGGATCCGGATCGAATTGATGAGTATTATCGACAGAAGGAACTTGAATTAGAATCTATGCGACGCAAAGAAGAGGAAGCAATATTATGTGGAAAGAAACAGGTAATAATAGCATTTTATCTAATCAAGAATTTCACAATATCACATTGCTCATCTTAATTTATGTTATCTTCAAAGTATACTTCAAAATATTAATTTTTACACTTTTGATAGAAATGCAAAAATGATAATCTGCTACAAATTGTTTTAAGAAATTACGAAATATTTTATAATATTATGAAATATTTTAAGAAATTACGAAATATTTTTAGATATTACGAAATATTGTAAAATATTATGAAATATTTTAAGCTATCTTATAAACAAATGCAAGCAAAATGTGGTATAATTAGTCCAGAATTAAACGATTCAATAAGTCAATCTCATGAAGAATTACAAAAGATCGATATGAATGCTCAAAAACGACAAAAGGATCTTTACTTTGAAGTTTGTATTTCAATTCTCATTTTTTTCCGTATATTTAAATTTTGTTTGTTAAATCTATTTTGGAGCGAAAATTTTGAAATTATTCAACGAACGACAATTGCATATAATAGTAATATAAAAATTAGCAATTTGAAAAATTTAATTCTTTCGATTGCATTTATTATCTTATCACATCGCTCTTATCATATCTTATCACATGCCAATGAAATCATTCCTAGAAACTTCTGCTAGCTTTGAAAGATAGCAAATGTTTACAAATAGATGGATTAATTATTTTTGAAATTACCTTACAATATTAAGAGTAGATTTAAAAAATAATCAATTATTCTCGAACCCTTACTCTTCACTTATTTCAAGAAATTCTATAAATTTTTGATTATTTATAGATAATATGATGATTAAAATAGACAATAATTTAATACTTAAAGATATAACTATTTATCTTTATTTTGCGATCCTAAAATATCTAAATATAATCCTAAATAAATAATTGTCGAGAATTCAAATTTGAATAATTAAATTCAGAAAAGTTTTGAACCACAATCGATGCATATTTATGAAACACGTCCTATTATGATAACATCTGATGAAAGTGAACAACAAGAATCTATTCTCTCTCCGAATCCGATAACCTGGAAACGATTGTATATTGTTGATCATTCAAAACCAACTGCAAAAAATGAAATTATCACCAGTGAGCAGCTTCTCGAGAAAGAACGATTCGATATTGACTTATTAAAGGTTAATGATAAATTGATTACGTTTTAGTATTGATGTAATCTAATTAATTAATTATATTCTTCAATGTGATTTATCAAAATATGATAAAATTTTGATAAAATTAAATGATAAAATCTTGACAAAATTTCATATGATTTCAAAACATTTACCATTGCCTCTGTATTCTGAGCATAAAATTATAAATTTTAATTTTAATACTACAGTACTACTAATTATAATGTTGCAAACGTGATACTGTAAAGCGCTCTTCAAATAATAATTCTTTTGCGAGAAAAATGACAGGCTATAATTTGCTGTTGCTAAATCAAAAGAAAAAACGAATTTAAATTATTTTCTAGCGTCGGGAAGCATTTATTGAAAAACCAAAACCGGAACCGGTAATTTTCCGTACCGGCAAACAATGGAAGCCACCACCGGAACAATCTTATATTTGGCCACATGAACGTAAGATATTAAATGCGGAACCAAGTTTTGAAAGTAGCAGTAATTACTCTACAGGTAAGAAAAAAAAGCACTTCAAATTCTCTAATACATTTATGAAATTAAAAATTTCAAATTAAAAACCTTAACAACGCTTTATCAGCAAGGTTGGAGTAGTTGGAGAGTAGTATCAGGAGGGATGAATTTTTAAACTACGATGATAAGATGTTGAAAAGAATATTCGTCCATTTTACTCTTGATGAATTAATCTAGGTGAAGATAATAAGTTTTAGTTTTTTTTTTTTTTTTTTTTTTTTTGCTTGAGTAAATCAGAGATTAATTTGCATAAATTAATTTATGTTTATTTTATTATTGGCTAATTAAAAATCAAGAAATTTAATATTTTTTATTTTTCAATATAAATTCTAATTTGGCTTCATTCCCAATCAACAACATCTATAGATAATACAGCTGGTCGAGCAATTGAAAATGCTGAATTTCGATGGCAACCGGTTATCCATGCTCCGGAATATAAACAAGAATGTATAAATTTTACACCGGAAAATTTGTTACCTGATACACCGCGAGGCTTTGGTATATTTATATGCATTATGAAAATAATTTTTAAATTTATCAATTTCAAACAATTTTGATTTAAAACTTAAATTTATAAATTTTAATTTTTTATCTAAAAATTCAATTAGGTCCCGGTCCGTTAGATGAACCTGCAAAGCCAAAGCGTCAAATCAATAATCTTATTCAACCATATATCTTTTCAACATCATCGGTATGGTAATCATCGACCGAAACCAGCATTCGGTGGTCCACGTATTACTCCATCGGAGGCTTCTATCCTCATGCACCAAATGCAATTAAGGTGAGCCAAGTATTTCTTAAAACACTTCTTTTAACTTTGACCTTATCTTCAAAATTTTTTCGAAAAAAAAAAATTTCTCTTGAAAATTTCTAATGCTTATTTGCTAAGTTAACCTTTTCGTTATTAATTTAATTAAATAATTACTTCTAGAATCTTCTTTGAGAGTTTCTCCCGATGGTAAAACTACCAATACGGTTACTTACTATCGATATTGAATATTGACCTTTCTGATCGTAATGTTTACATATTAAACTTTTTGTTTATTTTATGTCATATAAGATAACGCAATTTGCGTTATGTTAACTTGTAGAGTAAAGGTCAATAGCTCGATTAATATTAAGATATTTTATCATAGAAATATTCTTTTGATTATTTCGTCCTATCCAATATTTTATAAAATATGTGATTCTTAATCTTTTCTTTCTTATCATGATAATCATCTATTTATTTCAACATTTATTCATCATTTTTCATCATATTTGATAGAATTTTAGATATTAAAAAAAGAAACAGCCGAAGTACATGACGGAATCAAATAGTACGGATCCGGATAAAGAAGTCGAAATTATCCATCAGCGAAAGTTTCATCGATTGGGCGATTTGCCATCAACTACAACATCTTCGCAATGTTATGGTATGTTTAAAAATATCGTTGTTGTAGTTTTGTAGAATTATTATGATATTATCAATGATAATGACAATATGATCAATTGTATTAAATATTAGTAAAGTTGATGTTTGTTCATGCAATATGCTGATAACATATCATCTCCCATCGTGATAATAGAAATGACAGAAGTGATACTTAAGTGAGAAATAGATGTAATGTAACTTCAGATATTCTAACGAGCAAACTATTAGCTTCAGATGTCTAAAAGAAATTAGTTTCGATATAGCAGATGGGAGAAAATTTATGATCTTCCACCGCATTCATCAACAATAACATCATTTGATACACCTCGTAACGTAAATGTTCGTGGAAAACTTGCAGCATTCGAAAATACATCACGACAAGCTACACCTTCAATTAATTTACGCTTAAACTTAGATCATACACGTCGTCCATCATCTTGCGTACGTGAAATTAATATCAATGATAACATACAATCATCAAATATTCCACAAATAAATCAAAAAAATGGTCAGGTTAGCCAGGTTTGCAAATTTATTTTTCATTATCAATTATTATAATTTTTGATAAGTTTAATAATTTTTTAATGATTAAATTCCTTAATTTAAAAATCATACATTTATTTCGAGAATCAATAAATTTGTACTTAAAATAAACCTAAGAAATTATTAATTAAATTATTAATTAAGCTATCTTTTTTTAAATCAACAAGCATTTAGTTAGTAAATTTTAACAATCAATTATATAATTTTTTCAATCAAACAAATTATCACTTAGCTAATCAGTTGAATTATCAATTGCAAATTTTTTTTTTCTTCATATATGACAATTTAATTTATTTGATTGAAGATTTAAAATTTGTTTAGAAGCAATAATGCATAATTTTTGTTACCAAAAAAATATTCCAATGATAAAAATTATTTCATCGATTGAGAAAAGATCTAATCATTTAAGTAATCATATCGATAATTTATTATGATCAATATCAAATTCAGATCATTTACTTTATCACATTTTTATACTTCTACATTTTATCAAATTTTTATACTTCTACAAATTTATTCATTTATATTCTCATAATGAATATTGTTATTATTTTATTTTTCTTGCAGTATATACGACAACAACAACAACGTCTTCAACGACAACTTTTTTTATCAACTTCAACACCTACTGATAATATGACTGATAATAGTAGTAATCATCAATTGCATCAGGTAAGTAACAAATATTTTTAAGAATTTCAAAATTTAATTTTTATGTTTGTTATGCTCTTCAGAAATTGAAAATTATTAAATTTCGCAGAATTTAGCAAAAACAGCGAAAATCTGAGCGACAATTAATTCCATCCTATACGTCGTTAATTCGTCAAATCAATCATCGTAATGAAAATTATGGCAATCGTCCACGTTCCACGATCATCAATCCAAATAATAAATGTCATCAATATGATTGCGAAGTGTCAACGTCAAAAATGTCACATCCTATACGTGTTCATCGGCGTGATCATTCAGAATATACGCATCGTAATACGCATCATATTCCCGTATTTCGTACAACAGCAATTCCACGTCAATATCAGCAATTCGTACAAATACAACCAGCAACATCAACGAATAAATCATCACGTCGTTTAACACGTGTACCCGTAGAATGTAGTAGAGATCGACGTAATCCTTCTCAAACAATCGAAATGAAACGACCATCATCACGAACTCCAACTATCACTCAATGGTAGAAATCATTCAGTGATGAATGATTAAATTCGAGAAATTGATTTTTCTTAATTTCTTGGTATGAGTTTTTTTTTTTTTAATTTTACGTCGAAGTGTTCGATTATAACAGCTTTCAAATAGTTCATTATTCACATTTTCAATATCTTTACGACATAACAAAACGTGAATTCTTCAATAATACTCTATTGAATTTCTTGATAACGTAACAAACGTCAATTCTCCAGTACTCTATTGAATTTCTTGATTTCTTGATAACGTAACAAACGTCAATTCTCTAGTACTCTATTGAATTTCTTGATTTCTTGATAACGTAACAAACGTCAATTCTCTAGTACTCTATTGAATTTCTTGATTTCTTGATAACGTAACAAACGTCAATTCTCTAGTACTCTATTGAATTTCTTGATTTCTTGATAACGTAACAAACGTCAATTCTCTAGTACTCTATTGAATTTCTTGATTTCTTGATTAACGTAACAAACGTCAATTCTCTAGTACTCTATTGAATTTCTTGATTTCTTGATAACGTAACAAACGTCAATTCTCTAGTACTCTATGAATTTCTTGATAACGTAACAAACGTCAATTCTCTAGTACTCTATTGAATTTCTTGATTTCTTGATAACGTAACAAACGTCAATTCTCTAGTACTCTATTGAATTTCTTGATTTCTTGATAACGTAACAAACGTGAATTTTTTAATAATACTCTACTGATTTTCACGATTACAACGTATTTCTTTGTTTTTTTTTTCAGGAAAAAATTTTCGGTTTTTACTATTTGATCAACAAATGGTAAGTTTTACTGTGCTATGAAGCCGTAATTTGGATATTATCAACTAATCGATCATCTTTAATCATACTTTTGGAAGACTCATTGTATATTATACTATAGTCTTTCTCTTTTCCAGATATTATCAATTATCATTTGCAATAACATTTGTGTTAAATTATAGCATTTCCTTTAACAAATTTATAAATCTTAATGATTTGATCATACAATGTTATCATAGAATCGATTGATAAGAAATAAATTTTCTCATCTATTTATTAGTAATGAATATGCGCATAATGATTGTTGAAAAAGTAGCGCAAAAAGTTTTGCCTAATTAGTATCTGAGCATGAAATAATTAATATTTTGTTATCAAATGATTTCAAAAGATTTAAAAATTAAAAAAAAATTGATAAGATAATCTAAAATTGATAAGATAATCTTAGTTTTCCCTTTTACATTTATCCAATGTATGATTTTTTTTTTTTGTTTAATTTTTTTAATTTTTATAAAAATAATTTGATTTAATTTTTGTATTAATTTTTTTGCTCAATTTTATATTTTCTTAATTTAATCAATAAAGTTAATCGATTAAAATCAGTTTTACATTTTAATTATTTGTTTTTGATAGAAATTTTAGTAAATGATATTGATTATTAAATTAATAGATTAATGATATTAACGGGTTAATCATTTAATGGTATTATTTTTCTTTAATCACTTTCTAAATTAGTCTTTGATTTTGGAAAAATTTTAACTTTTTATCAAAAGATATTTAAATTTCAATCAATAATTTCAATTCAATATTCTATTTTATCAATTTTTTCTTCCGTTTTTTTTTTTTTTTTTTTTTGATATAAAGTACTTTCGGTCTATTACGAATCGTTTCTTCCATTTATGAAATTAATGATAACAATTGCTCTGATATCACTTTGTATATCCGGTTGTAATCATTTAAATATGATAATAATCAGAAGTGAAAGAATGGACGACAATTACGGTAAGAATATTTTGCATAATTTATTTTGTTTTAATTTAATAACATTTTTCTTTTATATGAAAATTATTTTTCATACTTTTTCACGGCCCTGAATAAATATTTAAAAAAATTTATGAAATAATTCGAAATCGAAATGATTTTTTAAAAATTATGAATTTCGTTTTAATTAATCTTTAATTTCAGCATTTCAGATAATGCCTTTGCACAAACTCTCTCAGCTCCAACTATTCTATTTTACTAATATTTAAATATTCGTAACTGTGTAATTGAATAATTATTAAATAGTATATCATTTACAAATTTAACAGCAAATTTAATTTTAAGTTAAATAATCAATAAAATAATTTAATGAATATATATTTCATATTAACGGATGTTGATATGAGATTTTTTAATTTTAGTTTAATTTTTTGTAAAATAAAATTAATTTAAAAATATGTTATCATTTATCAGTGATAAACTTTTGCTTATTTTCAGACAACAAGTGGTGGGCCAAAAAATGTAAGCTCTTTTTTTTAAATTTTCAAACATTCATTAATGATTTAGTTTAAATTATCGATTTCTAATTGAATGATTTTTCATCGATCAATCAATATTCATTCATTAATAATCCAGTTTAATTATCGATTTTTCATAGAATGATTTATCATCGATCGATCGATATTTATTAATGAAAATGTAATAATGATAAATTTTTCTTAGAAAACAAATAATAATCATTGATTAAAATCGATGATATTTATTTTCGTAAATAGATAACATCAGGATGGCCAATATTTGCTCATTTAATTTTTTCTAAATTTAAAATCCTAAACAACAACAATAACAAAAAAGCCATTGGTGAAAATGTAAAATTTCTTTTTAAAATTTTTCATCATTTAATTGAAGGATTTGAATTCAAAGAATTCCAACTATCCTAAAATAAAAATTCAAAATTTTTTACCAAATTACTGCTAATCAATTCTTTTGAATTTAAGTCCTAAAATAATTATTGCAATTTCTTGCTTATATCGGATATGAATTTTTATCGATTTTTTGATAAAAATTTAAAATTAGAACCGAAAAAAAACTGATTGCTTTCTTTTGCAAAATTCATTTAGCTAAATTTTAGAGTAAATTTTAAAAGTTCAAATTGAGATATGTTGAAATGTGTTGAAATAAATTAATTTATTTATGCATTGAATTTAAGTAAACAGTAATTTGTAAGTTTAATTTATATATTAAATTTAATTACATCTTCCGTTAAAATTAATTATTTCAGTAGTATTTTCTTCACTAGTTTCTAGTTATTATTTTATACAAATTTTAAATGTTTAAATAATTTCAAAATCATAAATATTAATTATATTAAAATCAAATAAAAGCCTAAATGAATAAGAGCAAAATTAATTTTATTTTTAATTTAAATTTGAAAGAATTAAAATATTACAAAAAAAAATGCGTAAAAGTAAAATATGAAAGATAAGAATTAAATTTAAAAAATTTGAGGAAAAATGAAAAAATAAAATGTTTAAAAACTTTTTTCTTTTGACGCTAAACTAACGACGTTTTCAAATAATTGATAATATGCTTATCACATTTGCAAACACAAATAATTGATAATATGGCTTATCACATTGCTATAATTAATAATTTTTTTTATTTTTCAAAAATATATTCGTTGCTTTTTTTCTTTTTTTTTCGCTTGTGAAATTTGCGAAAAATTAGCGACATCAAATTTTTCAAACGTAGAACTTTCTAATTAATTTTTTTAGTTGCTCAGTTTTTTATTGAAAATGATAAGTTTAATTTTGCATAATTACGATTTAGTGAACGGAGAAGAACGAATTATGATAAGCTTGTTGAATGATTGATAATAATTTTAATCATTATCAATCACTATAACCGTATATTATCATTTGTGAAATTGTTATTGATTAAAAATTAAAATTAAAAAATTTAGAATAGCGACTTAGATCAATTAGCTCAATTGAATGAGAAACTTTTGGAGCGGTCGAAAGGAAGGCGAACAGATTACAAACTTGTTGATTCTGAAATTATTAAAACTGCACCTGAACCAGTTCCAGTTGTTGTTAAGGTTCGACTTTTTTTCATTGCTACGAAATTTCAAATTACCAAATATTTCGAGTAAATAAATCAATCGATTGATCTTATCAGCTATATAAGTTCGATTCAATTGATCTATTTTTTTTCTTGAAAAGCCATAAATTAAAAATCAAAATTGCACCAACAAAAATTAATAAATCATTTTTAAACTAAAATTTTTTTATAATTAAATAATTAAAAGAAAACTTTTAATAACTATCGTAATATTTTACAAGAAAAACAATCGAGAATTCGAAATGAAATTTCAATTTCTATCAGAAGTTTTCAATTTCTTGAAGATGATTTTTTTTTAATTATTAAACAAAAGCGAAAAGAAGAAACTTTCTTTCAAAATTTTATTAAATTGAATTTATTATTACTTAAAATTTTAATTTACTATTATTATTAATTTTTTGATTTTGAACAAAAATGAATTTTCTTTTAAAATTTCAAATTTAATTTATTACCTTTTACTGATATCAATTATTATTCATTTACATATAGGATATTTTATCTTTTGTTATATATACACTAAATAATGTGAAAATATTTGGAATAATTCATTTTCGAATTAATAATTTCGAATTTAACTCTCACTTTCTTGCAGGTAATAAAATAAAATAGAAAGCTAGAAAATGCTTTAGAATTACCAATACTAACATACATAAAATTACAAATGATATAAAACATTTCCATATAATTAGATTATTAATTAGTAATTAGATTATTAATTATTTGATTATTAGAATTAGCTTCTACCGCTTTCTGATATCTGACATTTAAATTAGTGGTACAAAGCAATTAAAATATTTAAAAATGCATGGAATCTAATTTCATAACAAATTAAATTTCATATATTTCAATTAATATTTATAAATATTATATATTTATGTTTTGTTTCTTTTTTATAAATATTTACATATTTACATAAATATTTACATATTTACATAAATATTTGCATTTTGTTCTTTTATTCTTTTGCGTTCTTCGGATAATTTTTTTTTTTAAAATTAACCTAATAAGAATAGGAAATATAAAAGGACGATACTTTTTAGATAATTGATAATTGATGAGATGATTTGTTTTGATAACACTATCAAATTAGATCATTATCAACTAATTTTTTCCTTAAAATACATATTTATCAATTAATTTCGATTAAAAGCATTTGTAACTGCAATTTTTTCAATTCTAATATTATTTTCAATAAAGTTTAGATTAACTTTCCAAAACATAAAAAAGAAAAATTAAATAAATAAATAAAAATTAAATTCAATTTCTTCTTATTTTTCTATTCCTTTTTCATCTCGAAATTTTAATCGAGAATTTCGTTCGTTTTTAACAAACTTATATTTCTCGCAAAAAATTTCTGTCTCAAAAATATTGTTTTTATGAATTTTTTTTTCAAATAAATTTTTTTTTGAAATTAAATTATTAAATTTGTTAAATAATTAAATATGAAATATGCGATATTTTTATTATTATTACTTTTTTCCTTTTTTCTTTCTTTTTTTTCTACTTATCTTTAGTTGATAGTACTTTCTTTTTTTTCTGCGGAAAAGAAAATTAAAATTAAATTTGCGATATTTTATTTTCCAATTTGCTTCTAGGAGCAGATACGCGATATGCTCGAATCGCGTATCTCAAATGATACGTCCGTTAATTCAACCATTCCGCAACAAGATCGATCTGGTTACGTTACGGTACGCAAACATATAAATCTCTTTCAGGAACAAGAACAAAAACAAAAAAACAATGAAGCGAATTAAAATTTCATTTTTTTTTCTTTTTTTTTTGTCTTCTCTGCAAATGCTTTAAATAATACAAAGAAAAAAAATTATAAATTTGTTTATTTATTTATTTATTTTTTGGAAAACAAAAATGCTTCATTTAAATGATAAATGATAAAATGAAAATTTTGCTATCAAAATATTTATTTTTTACGTCTTTTTTTTTTTTATCATTTCTAATACGTTTGCCGTGTTGTGTGTGTTTTTTTTTTTCTAATATTAAAAGTTAACGATTTCATGCCTAAATTAACTATTATTTTTTTTGTTTGTTTTTTTTCTATGAATTCTGTCAAGCCTTCTTCCAGGAGAAAAAAAAAAGAGCCAAAGACAAGCCTAAAATAAGCCTGAAATTAATGTAGTAGGAAAAAGCCAGTTATACTATTTCAGGAAAAGACGAAAAAAAGTGAAAGAGTTTTCAGGATGCTTCATCAGCTACTTGGCAATTTTCATCCCATTCATTTTCACCTCGTTCCGTTGTTTCGATAAATGGTGGTGGTACCGGTACCAAAGATGGTCTACTCAAAGTTCGTACCGATTTATCCCCAGGTCTTTGGCGTACCCTTTCCCGTTCTAATGCTGCCGTACAAACTGCGCATATCGAGGTCTGTATCTGGCTTTTTTCCGAGAACATTTACCGCCAACACATATTATTACTATTACTATGACTATTATTATTATTATTCTTGTTATTATTATTATTGCTGTTGTCAAGAAAATTTTAATTAATATCATCAAAGGAAAAAGAAAACAAAAATGAGCCAAATAAAAGTTTAGAATTCGAAAGAAATGGCTTGACTTCGTCAATGAAATCAAAAATTCATCCTAAAAAGAAATTTTTTGATGAAAAAAAATTAAGCGAAATATCAATTTTTTTATTTTATTTTTCTTTTCTGTTTGCATTCTAAAAAAAAAGCTTCCAAATATTTGCATTTCTAATTTTTAAGTGAAAAATTCGAAATATCAAAATTTCGAAATTTTCTAAAAAAAAGCTTTCTTTCAATTCATTTATTTATTTGTTTTTTTTTTATGCTTTAATCATTTTGCATATATTTCTCAAAGCAAATTATCACATATTCTTATCACATAAGCACTCTCAAAATTATCAGTGCTTTTTTTTATTGCACACAATTTTTTAATTCATTTCTTTTTTGATGTGATGTGATCATTGTTTTTTTTTCTTTTTTTGGTTTCGCTTTAATTTAATTCAAAAAGTTTGTAAACATTTGAATATTTTATATTTATTTCGAAGAAACTATTTTTATCAAATATTCCGAATTTTTTAGATTTTATCAAATGAAATCTTAAAAAGATATAGTGATAAGATTCTAGATTCTAGCTTTTTGAAAATATCTTTCAACAAGTTGTTTAAGTATTTAAATTTGTAATTTCATTATCAAATTTCCTTGTATATCTCTTCAAGTATATTATCATTTCGAGCCTAAATTGGCTTCAAAAAAAATTAGTAAATGTAATTTTCAATCAGGATTATTTTGCATATGCAGCAGTTATTTGCCAATATAATATGCTGAATAATCGAGAATAGCTTTAAAATTAAACGATAAGATATTGATAATATATCGATAAGATATCAATAATATATATAGTGATAAGATTCTAATTTTTTGAAAATATCTTTCAACAAGTTGTTTAAGTATTTAAATTTGTAATTTCATTATTTAATTTCCTTACATATCATTTCAAGTATATCATCATTTTTAACCTAAATTAGCTTCAAAAAAAAAAATTAGTGAATGTAATTTTCAATCAGGATTATTTTGCATATGCAGCAGTAATTTGCCATTATTTAATGTACTGAATATCGAGACTAGTCTTAAAATTAATCGATAAGATATTCTTAATCATTCCGGTACTCCCCAACCAATGTCAGAAAATTCTCGATATCTAAGTTTTATTTATCTATCTCTTAATTATTATCATAATTCATGTTCTGAATTCTCTCTTGCTACTATGGAATATCTTAGAAAAAGTAAATAATCCGAAGAATGATAAATATATGGCCCAGCGTGATAACATGTTACATGTTAATACTGCAAAATTAACTTAACTTTATTGTTAAGTGATAGTAGAAATCTGAAATCTTGACGATTGATAAATGAGATGTGAGGAGGACGGAAATTTACCAATTTGAAATGATTGTAAATATATGGAGTATAGTGATTTGGTAATTATCAAATAATTATCAAATCACTTAAAACAGGTTTTTGCTATTGTTTCAATTTAACGAATCTTTTTCCCCCTGTTTACCATTAATTTATTGCGGCATTCATGAATTCCATTGATTAGAGAAGGGCGTACATATTAAATGAATGATATTTTCTTATCAGTAAGTTTTTATGGAATTAGAGTATCAGATGAAATTTTAAATTCCATTGATTAGATGCATAAATATTAAATGAATGATATTTTCTTATCAGTAAGTTTTTATGAAATCAGAGCAACAAATGAAATTTTTAATCATATCAAATTATAAATGATTATTTCTCAATGCTACATATAATAATTTATATTTTTGATCAATATCAGAAAACGTTTTGAAAATGAATTTTGACTTTAGGCGAAAATTTTTATTTCATGAAATTGATGCATTTTAATTTAAAATGATAATATGATCTTTATCAATCATAATGCTTCTATAATCTCTGCTCTTAATCAATGTTTATTAAGAACTGCTTAAAAATCTTCGCTATTTGTCTATATATATATATATTAAATTTAGAATTTTTTTTTTTTTTTGAAAAAATTGAAATTATTAAAATTTTTTGTTTTTATCATTCAAATATCGAAGATGAAAATTTTTCATCTTCACATTAATGAAATGAATGTCAAAAAATATTTGAATTTAAAAAGTTTTTGATTTCAAATTAATTCCTACTATTGAATGATTCGAATGAATGATACATTTTGATTGATTAAATTATTACTTCCAAGCTTTTTTACTCATTTTCATGCCTTTTTCAAAATCATTTTAATGAGTATTTTAGTTAATGTGTTAAGCTGTAACTTTTGATTCGAAAAAGTTTTTCTTTTTTCTTTTTTATTTTTATCAAAGCAGATTCATTTGACAAAGTAAGTAAAATTCAGAGTGAGAGACAGCATTGGCCCTATATGCCGGCACGTTTGGGCCCAGTAACGGATTCAGCGCAATCCACGATGACACGTGAATTCAACGAGAATTACGAAAGACATATCGAACGTTACGCTTCATTGCCAACGTTGGATAGTGAAACGCGTGGAACATTGATTAAGATTAAGGTATCTTGTAATGGTATTATTTTGATACGAATTAGTTTAAGTTTGTTGCATACAATATTTCCTAATCACATCAATTCAGGATGATTTATTTCGAGAAATTTAATTAAGAAATTAATTTTAATCTAAAATTTGATTTATTAGAATTTTATAAATACTATTTGTAACTTTCTAAATTGATACAATCAATTACTTATCATAACTTTCTGAATTGATACAATCAATTACTTATCATATATTTAAAATTTTTTGAACTAAATTTATAAAATGCATGCTGCTTTTTTTTAATTTTTATTTTAAATAAAAATATATATAAATTATAATTTGAAGTTTTTTACTTTTCATAACTTTTTTTAACTTTTCCAAATCGCTTATTTTTTAAATTCATTGAATGCTTCGTATTTTTACCTTTTTTTCGTCGAACTTGTAGTATTTTTCTATAAAATAGCAAAATGCCTACGGAAAAAGTTATCATCGATTTATCATCGTTCGTTCCTAAGCTTTTAAATTAAATTTGATAAAACTATTATCTGTATTAAATGCATATTCAATAATGTAATTGCTAGTGTTGGTCTTTAAAAGATTTCTAACTTTTCTTTCGGTTTGAATGATATTTCACGATTTATTCATTTTTCTTTTTTTGATTTTTTATTTAAATTGTAATTTTTTAAAAGTTTTCAATTAAAGATTTTCGTTTTTTCCGAATTATTTCGCAATTTCTTTTTTCGAATTATTTCGCAATTTCAATTTCTTTTCAATTTCTTTTTTTTGATTTTTAATTTAAATTAAAATTTTTTACAGCTATTAATTAAAGATTTTTTTGTTTTTTTTTTTTTTATTTGAATTATTTCGCTCTTTCCTTTTTTTTTGTTTTGTTTCTTGATTTGAATTTCAATTTTTGCAGTTTTTAATTGAAAAGTTTTTGTTTTATTTAATTTCGTTTCGCAATTCTTTTTTTTGATTTATGATTAAAGATTTAATTTTCTGCATTTTACAATTTAAGATTTTGTTTTGCAGAATTATTTTTGAGAATCCCTTTTCTTGGCTTCCAATTCAAATTCAAATTATCGAATTTAATTTCAAATTCATTGAAATTTGTTTAAGATTATACTTAAATATTTTCTATAAAAAATACTCTAACAAACATACTATTGGACGAAATATTTTAAAATTACAAAATTTCATCTAAATGCTTGTGGAAAAAGGAATACTTAGTACAAAAACATAGATATTGATATGTTCCGTAGATTTTTTGTGATAAATGATAAACTGATAACAAGAGAGTTATCATGAAAATATGAGAAAAGTGGAATTCATTGAACGATTTAATTGTTCACAAATTTTCGGATTATCCTACATATTTTTAGGCTTTCTTTTTTAATCGTTTTCCTTGCACAAATTTTTTGTATGCTAACTTAACATTTGACCCTTGGAAATATTTCCTATAATTCTTCTGAATTATTATCATTAATTTATCTATCATCATTAAGTTTTTTATCAATTTTTAATTAGATAACAGATAAGTTTTATTGACAATTAAATGTCAAGCTTATCTTTATATACATGAATCAATATATCAAATGATAAATATCAAAATTCAGATATCAATGAATATTAAAATATAAATATCATTTTTGTTGAATATTTCTAATATTACCTTTCGCAATTTTTGATTGGCATTCAAAATTGGAATTTAAATTTCTTCAACTGATAATTATTATGCTCAAAAATTTTTAGGATGATAAGCCTCGTGGTATCATGAAACGTCGTGAGCTTGAAACCAAGGATCAAATGATGTATGCAGATGAGCCACGACAGGTAGCACAAACTGATCATTGGGATGAGCAGCGAATTATTTCAGCAGTTAGTTTTATTTTTTTTTCTTTAAACTATAATTTTAATTTTTATGAATTTTTTCAATTTATAACAAAATTACAGTATACGGCTGCTGAAAATTCAACATCATTTTTCAGATTTCTGAATTATTGATTTTTTTTTCGGTCAAATTTCAGTAAATTCTTATTTTAATTAATTGATGATTTCTTTTTAAGTATACTGCTATGAGAATTGAATCGATAAAGATTCTGAAAAATGAATCTATAAAGATTCTGAAAAATGAATCTATAAAGATTCTAAAAAATGAATGTATAAAGAATCTAAAAAATTAGTTAATTCAGAAACCAAATTCAGAAACCAAAAGTAACGGAAACAATACAAAGAGTAGAGGAGCATAAACGTATCGAAGAAATTGAAAGACGTGTGCAACGTAAGGAGAAGAAGGAAAAGAAACATCGAAGCTCTCATCGAAGCTATCATCATCATCATCGTAATGGTGGTGGTGGTGGTGGTGGTGCTGGTGCTGGTGCTGGTGCTGGTGGTGGTGGTAGTAATCGTGAAGCGTACGCTTATAATGGATACAGTGATGAAGGTGAAGTAATTTTCAAATTTTATATTAAATTTTATTTTTTAAAAAACGTGCAGATTTGAAAGATTCAAAAAAAAATTTATGAAATTAAAATTGCGAAATTATAGAAGATTCAAGAATTATCGATTTCATCATAAGCAAATATAGAATTGTTTAAAACACGTGCAGATTTGAAAGATTCAAAAAAAAATTTATGAAATTAAAATTGCGAAATTATAGAAGATTCAAGAATTATCGATTTCATCATAAGCAAATATAGAATTGTTTAAAACACGTGCAGATTTGAAAGATTCAAAAAAAAATTTATGAAATTAAAATTGCGAAATTATAGAAGATTCAAGAATTATCGATTTCATCATAAGCAAATATAGAATTGTTTAAACACGTGCAGATTTGAAAGATTCAAAAAAAAATTTATGAAATTAAAATTGCGAAATTATAGAAGATTCAAGAATTATCGATTTCATCATAAGCAAATATAGAAAATGAATTGAACTGTCATTGTTGAGAAAATTTTTAAAACTTATTCAAATAAGGCAGTTAATTACTTATGCTAATTAGATGTATTGGGAATGGAATAGATGAATCGAGATTGAATTTTGAATTCCAATTGGATCAGATTGTAAAAAGTTTTTTCAATCATAACTTTAAGATCAAATTTATAATTTTTTATACTGAATTTATCATTTTTTTTTTTGTCATACTAGTATGAGTCTTTTATGTCGCATTGATATATTGGCTATGAATTCTTCTCGTATCGTCATCATATTGGCCATGAATTTTTGTGCCAGTTGAATTGTTTGTTCTTGTTTCGTCTTAACTATTGGCCATGAATTTTCCTATCATATTGGCTATTAGTTTTTATTGTCGTATTGGACCATAAGTTTCTGTATTATTTAGTTTCTGTAGTATATATGATCTAGGATTTTGTTTAATAACGTAGTCATATAGATGATAAATATATTATCAAGATCTAATTACAATTAAAGAGCAGCAAATTGTTTGTTGTTATGATTAAGAAAATGATAATCATCCAGTATCAATTTTGAGAAATTGGAATGATAAAGATTCTGCATATCAAACAGTGATAAAAATAAATCCAAAATGTGATCAAAGTATTGATGCTACAGTCGAAGAAGTCGTAATTTTTCGATAACTTCAATTCCGACCATAAAACATATCAATGAAGTTCATCCATTTTTGTCAATGAAATAATCAGATCGATTTCGAGATATGCATGATGACTGCAGAATAAGCTTATCATAATATCTGTCTGCTCATACTAATTTTAAATTATCCTTCGTCTCGTTATCATTAATCATTTTCGTTATCACTAATCATTTTTCTTCATTTTTCTATTTGTATATGATGAACTAATTTTTAGAATCATTTCGATAGATCATATTTTTGATAAGTTCCAAATAGTAATTTATAAATTAAAAATTTCAACTTGCAAATTTCAATTAACAAAAATCATGAACTTGGGTAAGTTGTAGGCTACAAGTTATATGATTATAGGCTACAAGTTATATGATTATAGGCTACAAGTTATATGAATATAGGCTACAAGTTATATGATTATAGGCCACAAGTTATATGATTATAGGCTACAAGTTATATGATTATAGGCTACAAGTTATATGATTATAGGCTACAAGTTATATGATTATAGGCTACAAGTTATATGATTATAGGCTACAAGTTATATGATTGAAATTTTCAAATTTGCAGATTTCAGGGTAATACATCTCAAATCACTAATGTTTTTAGCGGTTGGAAAATTTTATTAAAATAATTAAAAATTATCATTTATAGGTTATCGTAGTAATTCATTATCACGTCAAAATGGTTATTTACCGGCGCATGAAAGTTATATGCGATCAATGACAACACGTCGTGAAAAAGATGGTGTAATTAGTTTGCTTATTATGATAAAATGATAAAAATTTGTTAAAATTGATATTTTGAAGATGTGAAAATTGTAGAATTTTAGATTTTAATTGTAATTTTAATTTAAAAACTTATTAATTGTAATTTTAATTTTAAAAAATTAATTGTAATTATAATTAAAAACTTATAGCGTTATTATGATGATGGACGTTTGATAACAAACGGAAGTTTATCTAATGGACGTTACGGATACGGATCATCAATATCCGATAGTTTAAGACGTGGAGAGTTACGCTATAATCCGAACGGTGATATTCGAGAAGTACATCATAGCTCATCGGGTCGTAGTGGACGCATTCATAAAAGTCTTTCTACTCGTTCGTATTGTATTTCATTTATAATTATTATATGCTAATTTTTCATTCTCGATTTGTAATTATTATCAAAAGAAGCTAGAAAAAGCATTTTTGTTTTAGAAAATCAGCATATATATTGGGTTGAAAGGTCATCTCTATGTGAAGGTCATTTGTATTGCAATTAAGATAAATGTAATAATTGATAAGAAGATAATTAAATCTGTATTTTTTAAGGTGATGTATACGATTCGGGTTCCGGTGTTAACTATGATGGTGATTATTATCGTTCATCATCTTATCGTCGTGGTAGTCAACAAAGTGGTGGTCCATTTGTTGAATTTCCACCAACTTTACCACGTGATCGTGAAGCACCAATACCACCACCACATCGTGCTAGAGCACCATCTAATGACTTCTACAGGCCAATTATCAAAAGCCGAAGTTATGCTGATTGGGATGAAGGACGTGGCTTCACGCAATCAATCAGACGGTTAGTTAAATAAATTTTAAGCAGTGAAATTTAATTTGAATCATCCTTTTGTTATCTATTTGTTTAGTAAATTTAATTCATGAAATTACAAAAGCTAATCTTTTCATTTAATAGATCTTTAGAATTTTACTTATTATCAAGTTGGTTTTTTTTATGAAGAAAGGTTTAACTTAGATATAATGATAGCGTGATTCGAGAATGATATTGAGTTTTTTATTGAAGAAAAGTTTTTGAGACATAATGATGATATGACTCGAGAGTGATATTAATTTTTATCAAAACGTTTAATTTAGCCGTAACGATGATATGACTCGTTTGGAGAATGAATTTCGTGATTCACTGCTAATGCCATTGCCAAATTTATCAAATAGTGGTGGTAATATGTATGAGCGTGATCATCGTCATGAGCAAATACCTGGTGGTTATGAAACGTATGATCGAGAAGTTAAGAGTAACAGTGGTCGTCGTATCAATAAGGATGGAAATCCTACTGATTTCAAGTATGTTTCATTTTATGCATTCCGCAAAAACGAATAATTAATCCTTGAATGTCCAGGTATATTCTGAATATTCGAAAGAAGTTCAGAAGTTCAGATATGTTTGAGCATTCTGAAATGTTTGAGTATTTGCAAGAAATTTTGAATATTCCGAGAAGTTCAGATAATCTGAGAAGCAGTATTCCGAGAAATTCAGGTAATCTGAGAATCGATAAAAAATTTTATAACTGAAATGTTAAATTTATCCTTTTATTTATTTATTCCTTGAAAGCTTAATTCAGATTCACGTAGATATTTCTTTTTTTTTTCAGGGAAGAATCACAAGAATGTAGCTATAAACGTGAAACAGAATCGGATCGTAGACGTTGAAATCTTAAAGAAGCATTTTGCATTTTTTTTTTTTTTTTTAAACAATATTATCTTCCATTTTTTCTTTTTTCCTTACAAGTGCCAGTTCGGTTTTCGATTTTATTTTTTCGAAAAATTTCTCTTTCTAAACTTAAATATTTATAATTTAGAAAAAGACGAAAAAAAAGATGCAAACTGAAGGAAGCAAATTTCAAAAGTATTTTATTTGAAATTTCTTATCATTTGAATGATAACTAAGTTTTTAAAATTATTCAAGAAAATTTATCTCGAAAAGATTTTCTAAACTTTTATCTCTTTCTTCTCATTCATTTATTACATGTAAAATTGTATGCTGATAAGAATGGAAAATTAATCTTTTCCATCAAAAATTCAAACGCTACAACATTTCCCAAATATTTTTCCTAATTTTAATTGAAATTTTAGATAAATTTTTCAACTCATTCATTCATTTAATAAAATTTAAAAAAGAATGAATTTAAATTTTTTTTTTTTTTGTACAAAACAAAAAAAAATTCATTTATTTTTTCCACTTATAATCATTTGCGAACTTTTCGTTTTAATTATTCTGATATATCATATAAAAAACTATTATTATTTTTTTTAAAATCTGCTTATAAAAAAGCATATTCTTCTTTTAGTGCGACATTGTTGCATTAAAAGAAAATTTCAAAATTTTACTTTTATTAAAATGTTCGAAAATTTTCAATTTATTTGTATTTTTTTTTTTCCAAAATCTTCTTTCATTTTCTCCTTTGATATCTACACTTTATTTGATGCATGATATAATCTCGAGACTATTACAAATTATCAAGAGAATTTCCATCAAAGTATATTGTGTTGTAATCATAATATATCGCATAAAATTATCATTTCAGATTTTTTATTTCAATTATCATTTCAGATTTTACTTTCTCTTCCTTCTCCATTCATTTCATTTTGATTTAATTAAATTAATTTTTGTATCAATTTTTTCGTATTTTGATGTATTTCCTAGTTTCTCTTTTCTGCGTTAATTCAAAAAAAAACCTTTTTACATATAGACTTTCTCAAATAAAATTTCATGAATCTTTTTCCTTTTTCCTAAATTTATTTTCAATTAACAAAATGTAATTGTCATTTTCCATCTGTCAAATAGTCGCCTGTTCGAATTGTTTCTTAATTTTTAGTATGATTTCATTAAAATTTTCGCTTGCTATTTTTTGCTTTTTTTTTTTGCACAAAAATTTTTCTGAAATAAATATATCTGCTAAGCTTATTACTTAATTGAAATTTTACAAAACTTTTTTCCAGATTTTATCAGCGATATCAGAAGATTATCAGATGTTTTATTCAAATTTTTGGAAAGAATAGAAATGTTGTCCCATTCCTTTACAAATATTTTATTTTGAGAATGACCTAAAACAGAAACTACAAATATTTCATTGCTGCATCAAAATAATAGACATATGGCCTGGATAGGTTTTTTTTTTTCATTCAATAATCCAACAATCTTTATGCAAACATAAAACCTCGAAATCAAATTTGTAACGACAAACTTATTTACTCAGTTTATTCGAGAAAAAAAATTAGTTGAAATAAAAAGTAAAGAAATAAGCAAATAGAATACAGTATGAATTTGAAAGGAAAAGAGATTTAAAATTTTACAGATATATTCAAATGATAATATATCTGATAATAACTGCCATAGAAAACGATAAAAAAGAAAAAAAAAAAAAATGCTTCAAAAGCGGAATAAAATATGAACTTTGATATAGACAATGATAAAAGGTTATAGGTTAATAAGATCTATGTACAAACAAGTAAAGAAGTAAAATAAAGGAAAAAGACACCGGTAATTGTCAAATATACGGGTGCATTTTTTTAATTGATATTTCAGCACAATAATGATTTTTGTAATTCAGGCTATTATCATCTAAACTTATGAATATCATTTTTTATGATTTCAAAATTTTCATTCATATAGCAAATCGACAACAAAATTTCACTAGTAAAGTGATAAATGATAAAATATTTCGTTATCAATGCAATGAGCTTTTTCTTACTATCATATTTCATTTAGTACCATTACCAGAGTAATTTGTATATTAGTATTATTACTACTGCAGCTTGCAGGCTAATATATTTACTATTGCTACTGTATCAACATGTTACTACTATCCCTACAGTAGTCTTTATAATTTAGTAGAATGATAAATTATAATCGATAAAACTTTTAAAAAATGAGCATATTGATAATGACAGTGCAAAATTGGAAAATAAATTTAGATACAAATGAGAAAAAGGCGGAAATATTTGAAAAAATTATAAAAAATTTCGAAAAAAAAAAATGCTAATTTCTTTTTTCTATTTTCATTCAAATTGTTTATTTTTGATACGCTTGGATTAAATTTTCCTAATTAAGATTATAAAAAGATAGTAAATTAACATAATATTGCAAATGGTAATTTAACAAATTAAATTAATTACTTAAAATTCGTATCAAAAAAAAAAAATAAAAGAAATTAAGAGGAAAAAAAAATTTAAAAGTAGTGATAATTTTTTCTTAATTTTAAAAAGTAGTGATAATTTTTTCTTAATTTTAAAATATTTTTCTATTTAAAACAAAAAGAATGCATTTCGATACGATTTAATTTAATTATGTATAAAAATTTATGCATGTGAAATAGCATATGAAATTTACCAGCACCCATAATATTTGTTGCAAATTAATGTCGAGAAATGTTAAGCTAATGTCGAGAATATAAGCAAAGGAGAAAAAAGGAATTTGAAAAGATTTAATTAAAAATTAACACAATGTTTATTTAAGCAAAATCACAATTGCTAAAAAAAATTGATTCAATCAATTAAAGTTGTCCAATTTTTTGCAATCTCCTTGCCATAGCTATTTCCATTCCGAATGTAAAGCTTCAGCATTTCTCTGAAACTTAAATAAATTCATTCATAAATCAGGAAAGGATTAGTCATTCGAGAAAAAAAGAAATCAGTCATTCGAGATCAGTTAAAAATTATTAAACTGATCAAAAAAATTAGAAATCAAAGCAATCAGGTAGATCATCTTGTTGAAATAGGAAAATTTAAAATTTCAAATATTTTTTTAAAATTTGAATTTTCATTTTAAATTCTATTCCATTCCAATAAGGAAGATTAATTCAATGCATAGTATTTATAGTTTCATATTCTATAACCCAATCCCAAATGATAAAATAAATTTATAAATGAGAAGCTATAATTAACAGAAATGATAATTTATTTAAATTAAACTAATCACATATCAGTAAATTGATTAATCATAGATTTTTGTATTCTATCATTTGAATTTTATCGATAATAACAAACAAATACCGATTGCAATTTAGTAGTATCGGATCGTTTGGGTGGTGTGGTGGTGGTATTTTCTTCGGTAATGATGTCAACGATGTTTGTGACGGAATTATCCCAATTGTTGATGATTAGCCAATGCAGTTATACCACTCTGTAAATATTGATATAATAACTATCATCAGAAAATATATAATATCATGGATATGATATGCAAAGATTGAATCTATGGTACTTAGATATAGGTCAACTTCTGGAATTAGAATTAAAAGATAATGCGAATCTATGGTATTTAGATATAGGTCAGGACTTCGGAATTAGACAATTGAAAGATAATGCGAATCTATGGTATTTAGATAAAAGTCAGAACTTCTGGAATAAGTCAATTAAAGATAATGCGAATCTATGGTATTTAGATATAGGTCAGGACTTCGGAATTAGACAATTGAAAGATAATGCGAATCTATGGTATTTAGATAAAAGTCAGAACTTCTGGAATAAGTCAATTAAAAGATAATGCGAATCTATGGTATTTAGATATAGGTCAGGACTTCGGAATTAGACAATTGAAAGATAATGCGAATCTATGGTATTTAGATTAAAAGTCAGAACTTCTGGAATAAGTCAATTAAAAGATAATGCGAATCTATGGTATTTAGATATAGGTCAGGACTTCGGAATTAGACAATTGAAAGATAATGCGAATCTATGGTATTTAGATATAGGTCAGGACTTCGGAATTAGACAATTGAAAGATAATGAAGTTATGGAAAATAGAAAACAAATATTTTTCTTTTTCTAAGCTATTTAGAAGGGTTTTTTTAAAAAGATAAGAGTTGAATATGGAATTGATCCTTCTAATAAATTGCAGAATTAGGTCAATGATCGTTTTGCGATAGAGAGAAAATCTTCTACCTAAGAATTATTTAATTTATTCGATACAGTAAAAAATAAAAAACTAAATGAAATAATTTATTCGATACAGTAAGAAATGAAAAACTTAATAAAATTGATTTATTCAATGATTCAAAAATGAAAAATTGAATGAAAACTACATGTATATTTATGAATAGAAATGGAAAATGTGAAATTTAATAGAATTGAAAAACTGAAAGATAAGAAAAGAATACTTTAGCACCAATCATTTGATTGCCATTCCTTCCATTTTGTACTGTAAATTGTGATTTTGCTGGTGATGTTGCTACTGTAATGGGTTTCACATTTGATACGTAATTACCGTTAGCATAAGTTGATGAAATTCCGTTATGATATCGTATATCAGCAACTATATGACTAGTACTTGGTTGCTGATGCTGTTGTTGTTGTTGTTGTTGTTGTTGTTGCTGTTGTTGTTGTTGTTGTCGTAGTTGTTGTTGTTGTTGTTGTTGTTGTCGTAGTAGTAGTTGTTGTTGTTTTGTTGTTGTTGTTGTTGATGATGAGGAAAGGCAGTTTTTTGAAATTGGTGTTGCTAATGGAGTAGCATCATTATCTTGATTATTATATACATCTAAAAAGAAAAAAAAAAGAATATGAGAAAATTAAATATATAAAAAGTAGTATATAACGAATATCAAAAATATATTTTCAAAAATTTTCGTTATTTTACGAAAAATAGAAAATGATCATTTAAAATGTGTAATTTCTGTACGTTAGATGAATATTTCAAAAAATTACTATCGTTAGTTTCTGTGGATATAATCAAGATAATGATATTATATGATGAACTGATACTAATGATACTGTAATATTAAAAGATAATAATCAAAGATATTACTCAATTTTATCAACACATTTATTAGTTTGATAAATTAAATTTAGCATAGATAGAAATGATACTATATGATGATACTGATACTAATGATACTGTAATATTAAAAGATAATAATCAAAGATATTACTCAATTTTATCAACACATTTATTAGTTTGATAAATTAAATTTAGCATAGATAGAAATGATACTATATGATGATACTGATACTAATGATACTGTATATTAAAGATAATAATCAAAGATATTACTCAATTTTATCAACACATTTATTAGTTTGATAAATTAAATTTAGCATAGATAGAATGATACTATATGATGATACTGATACTAATGATACTGTAATATTAAAAGATAATAATCAAAGATATTACCCAATTTTATCAACACATTCATTAGTTTGATAAATTAAAATTTAGCATAGATAGAAATGATACTATATGATGATACTGATACTAATGATACTGTAATATTAAAAGATAATAATCAAAGTATTTACTCAATTTTATCAACACATTTATTAGTTTGATAAATTAAAATTTAGCATAGCTAGATTAAATTATAAATTTTAATTGAAGATTTAGAATACTTACTATTACAAGAATCTTCGCTATGCAAAATGGTAGCAACTAAAGTTGGTGGAGGCGGTGGAAATTGTTCTTCATCGCTATCACTTTCAGCTGTACCACCGCTACGACCGCTTGGTGAAGCAATACCATCGCTAGAACTTCGATGATCGGTCATCGTTGATTGTCTATTACCAAGCATTATATCACATGGTGCTCGTTTTATGGTACCCGTTATGATATCATCACACTAAAAATGATTGCATTATCAGATGAAACAAGTCTAACAAACTAAAATGATGAATAAAATTGATAAAATATTTCAGGCAAATATACCTGATCAAAAATGATGCTATTTTGATGAGATGAAGAATTATCATCATTACTAGTTCCGACTGATAATCTGGATGAGATCGGAGTTCGTAAATCACGATTTAAATTAAGTAAAGGTGTTGGATTCTTGTTGTTGACACTGTCGTACGTTTGGATTTACGCATTTCAACAAATGATACACGATTGGAATCAGCTGGTGAAATTTGCGGAATTCCAACTTTCACAGGTTGATTTAATCCATTTGATTCTGTTTGTTGTTGCTTCTTCATCTCGATGTAATTCTCATACAAATTTCGACCATTCTAGAAAAGTTTAGTAACTTAATGGATAAAAGAGAAATTGATATTAAGAAATTTATCATATTCAGAATATAGTAAATAACTCATAAGTATATTCATGAAATATCCATGACGGAATTACTTTTTTATTTCATTGCTTTTTTTTGATATTCGTCAAAATTATTGATTTTTATTTACATTTATTTTTCTTGAAATATTTCAAAAATTCTCGACACTTTGCAGAATTGCAAAAGCAGAAATAGTTCTGATAAAATGATAAAATAACCTTTGCAATCCTTAAAGCTACCATCCATTTATGAAATGTTAAAATATCTTCGGTGCAAACATATTTGATATATTTCGATGCTTTTACTTGAATTTTTGGATGCTAAAATTGTAGTAAATCATCTGAGCTCAATAATATCATCAATTCAGATGATAGATTTATGATAAAAAAAAATTTTTAAAACGATTCAATTTTAAATGACTCAAGCGTTTTTTTTTTTAAAAAAAAAAAATAATTTAAGCTCATTTAAAAATATCTTGTGAAGAAAAAAACTGACGCAAGAGAGGAGAAGTAGAAAAGGAGGAAAAAAGAAATTTAATCAAAGAAATGATCAGATTGAAATGATCGAAATTAAAAAACTTCATAAGCCGATGATTTGATGAATCAAAAAATCGTTCATTTCATTACTGTAATATTTACTAAATTTTTAATTACTAAAAATCTCGAGCATTAACTAATATTTTCAAATTTTAGATTTGCGAATTCTAAAAAGTATAAAATAATTGTTGTATTTGCATACTTTAATTGCAAAACCATAACTGGATGGTGCTTTATATTTCTTTTTCCAATCGGTAGCCATATAAACTTGATTAGTTTGCATATTCATTAAACATTGCAAATCCTTCGAATTACGACTTTTACCCTTTGGACAATAATAGAGACCGGATAAACGAAGTACGAAGAAATGCTTCTTCCATGATTTCTTGCCATCTGATTTTAGAAATAACCAACCTTCTGTTTCCGGTGGTTGTATATTATCACCTTCGAAAAATTCCTGAAACATTGATATTATTGTAAGCAATGACATCTTATCACATTATTACATTCATTTATTGATTGTTTTTCGTTGGCTATGATATTTTAGTTATCAGCACATGTATTAATTTATATAAATAAATATTATCATCTGAAAGCAATAAAATATTTTCATCTTTTTTTAAGTTTCAATTTTATAAAAAAAAAAAGTGACACAGTATCACATTTTTAATGATCTGTAATGATACAGTATCCTACATTCGGATACTGTATCGTATACTATATCACTAAAAAATGATATAAATCTAGTGAATGAAATTTCATTGTTGCCAAAAGCGTAATTAACCTTAATCGATTTTAGCATTTTGCAAAAAGTATCGACAAGTTTCGCATAAATAAATTACAGACAGAAGGCATGATATATAAATAAAAATCAAAAATAGTCACTTTTACGTATACACGCAAATATGCTACAGTAACTGGGCTAGAATTTCCGATAGGTTAGAAAAATATCAATCATTCTTTAGATTCGAAAAAAAATCAAAAAAAAAAGAATGATTTTCAAAATGATCAATTATGCCATGCTCGTGAAACTTTTTAGGTTTGAAAAAAAAAAAATTATCATTTTTAAAATAATTATCATTTTGATAAAATTTTAATTTAAATAGCGCAGCTAATTGATAGCTAATTGATATGCCTAATTGATATGCCTTTTGAATATTTTTCATTAGTTACATTGCTAAAATGTTACTAAATCATATCATCTATATTGATACAGTATCCTATATTCGTACAGCCGTATTACTGTATCGCTATAATGATAATAATTTAAAAGTTAATTATTTCTTAAATCGTAAGAAAAATGATGATAAATGATTTCCTTAGTTAGATTCCATCCTTCGATAATTTTTATATTTTCTTCTAAAAATTAATTATTTCTATAATTTTAAAAAATGAATATTATTAGATAAAAGAGTAAGGAATAATTTACCCTAATAACATGTCGTTTTGTACCTGGTGACGGTGGACCATGCACTAATTTATCAATGTTTTTTTGTGTTACAAGAAATTCTTCCGGTCGATCCAGGAATGAATATTTATCCAGACGTCGAGTAAAATATAATTTATTTTGTGAATTTAATGTCCACATCATAATATTTTCTACTAAATATTCATGATCTTCATAGATTCGTTCTGGAAATCAATGAATGATATCAGTGAATGATTGTTGCTATAGTTTGATGATAGTACAAAGAATTTTTAAATAAAAAAGTAAACAAATAACTATTTTTTACTTTTTCATTTATACGTTTTTGAAGTGATAAAAAGAAACTGCTAAACTAAAATAGTAATTATATTCATATATTAACTGATATTTAATTTATGTTTTCATTCGACATATTTTTTTGTCTAATTATATTTGTGATAATTTATTTATGTTTATTCATACTGGAAATATATTTTCATTTAACAAAATTTAATAGAGAAATAATAAAAATAAACAAATGAGAATTTATCATCTAATCTATTAAAAGTTAAAATCTCGACTGATAAATTATTAAAATGTTCAAGTGATGAATAGTAAGTAATCAGTAGATAAATACAAAAAGTAATTTATTAGAAATTACTGACTAATATAAAGTTCAGGATATTCTTCAACAATAGCATGATGTTCGCTTAATGGAACATTCAATTTCATAGCGATTCGACGGATACATTCCGCAACCGTCCATCTTTCATCGATAAGTAATGAAATGGTTGATGAGCCATCATCGATGAAAAATTTTACGTAAATTTTTTTAATATCAGCTTCACGCATCTTTTCTAATGCTTCTCGAATTTTTGCTGCTTTTATTTCGTTAGCGGTAAGTGGTCGAGAAAAGACTGTTGTTGTTGTTGTGTTGTTGTTGTTGTTGTTGTTGTTGTTGTTGTTGTGTTGTTGTTGTTGTTGTTGTTGTTGTTGCTGTAACTGAGGTTGCTGATGTTGATGACGAAGTTGAGATGAATCCAAAGCGGAAGAAATTGATGATTGATTTGGAGAAGGCTGAAATTATTTCAAGTAGGATAAATAACTAGATAAGATAAATGATAAATAAATAAACAAACAATTAGAAAAGAAAAGATAAACTGATAAATAAACAAATAAACAATTAGGAGAAAAAGAATTCTCTTTTTGAGACAGATAATCATGATACTTGTTTCATATATCAAAAAGATTTATTAGAAATGAAATAAATATTTTAATGGAATTATAAACAAATAAATTTTCAAAGTATTTGTTGATAACAAATATTAAAGTAATATTGATTTTTTTAAAAATAAAAAGCAAAATAAATGAATCAAGAACTGATCTAATCTGATTGCATATTTAATTTGCTTATTTGAAAATCAGCAGATAAGATAAATGATAAATGAACAAATAAGTTTTCAAAGCCTTTATTGATAGTAAATAAGTTAAAGCAATATTGATTGTTTAAAAAATAAAAAGCAAAATAAATGAATCAAGAACTGATCTAATCTGATTGCATATTTAATTTGCTGATTTGAAAATAAACATTCATGAATTAACAATCAATCTAGTAATTTGTAAACTATTTTTAAATCAAAATTAGTTTTAAAAAAATGATCAATTTTTAGGATATAATAAAATAGTTCAAGTATCATCGAATCATGAAATAGATTTTATAATGTCAAATATTTTCATAGTGTCATTTTCAGATGATAGAATATGTAAATGTAACAGAAGGACTTATTATTATTTGTATCATTGAATCAACAAAATCACTAAACAATCAAGAATCTCTTAAAAGAAGCCTTCATCATGAGTTGCTTTCAAGATGATATAAAAAATATTATCATAAATTTTATCAATCATTTCTAATATTTTAATGAACTTTAATAATTTTAAAGAATAAACCCTGAGAAAGGATTTCTGATTAATTTATACAATTCTTTTATTCATTATGCTATTATTGTTTGGAACAACAAGTTTGCAAATCGAGAAAAGATCGTCTTTAGATGAAATTCAATTAATAACGATGTGTGTAACTTATCAGTCACACATTCATTCATTCATTCATTCATTCATTCATTCATTCATTCATTCATTCATTCAAATGCTTTATCGGTCGTTCTTTAAATGGCCCAATAATTAAGGTCAAAGATGGATGAAATGAAATTTTTGTCGAGAATAAAAAGGAATATATTGCTGGAAAAACACGAGAATCATAAATTGGAAGATAAAAAAATTTAATTTAAAAAAAAAGGATATATTTGGATCATCGATCATTTTATATTAATCAGTAACATTTCTCTTATCTTATCAAAACATATCGTATTATTCTATTCAATTGTATGATTTATAAAAGTTTGCAACTTTTGCAGATGTTTTTTGTTTCATGTTGTTAGTGAAAATGCAAATTTAAGCTAGTTAATGAAAGTAATAATCACAAGTAAATTTAAACATACTATGTAATAGGATATGGAGTGCGGAAAAATATGCATGTGCAGGTGCGGAGTGCAGAAAAGTATATAATTAGTCTTTATTATTGCATCACAAAGAAAGGAAGTTATTAGATAACTAATAATCGATTAAATGTAATTAATTCAAGCAATTATTGCAAGTAAAGTTAAACATAGCATACAGGAAAGTGCGGAATACGGGAAAACATGTATGTGCAGATGCGGAAAAGTATATGATTATTCTGTATTATTGTATCATAAAGAAACGAAGTTATTAGGTAACTAATAATCGATTAGAATGTAAATTTGAAATTAATTAATGAAAGCAATAATTGCAAGCAAATTTAAACATACCATGCAGCAGAATGCGGAATGCGGGAAAATATATGATAAGTCTGTATTATCATCATATGACAAAGGAAGGAAGTAGTTAGGTACTAATGACCGATAAAATAGGTTATGTAATCCAACAAATATATATTAAATCAAAAAAAAAAAAAAAGATGAAATTTTATGTAAATCTCTATCGTCATTCAATCTCTTCCGGTCTTCGGCTTCCGTTTTTTTTTTTCTCAATTTTCTTTTCTTTCGTATATTTCGCTATTATCATATCATGACTCATCTAATCAACAAATTTCAATGTGCAACACGATTTCTTTCCTTTTCATCGAGAAATTTTTTGCTTTTTGAGAAACTGATATTGAGAAAATCATTAAGCTCTAAAGATAATATTATAAGAAATTCGACAAATTAATTTGGGAAACTGATAATTCTGTTTTATAAAAAACATTTGGGAAATTGATAATTCTTTTTAACATTTAAGCATTTCCTATTAGATATTAGATATTACTTGATTAATGAGTATCGTTCGTTAAAAAAAAAAAAAAAAAAAAAAACTAAAAAGTAAATTACGATATCACTGCAAGACATATAATCGATATTAAACGAATATTAAAAGATGAAAGGAAACCGATCTATCTGCCAATAGTTGATTATTTATTAAATCTAAATTCTCATTTAATAAAATTAATGAAATCTCATAAAAACAAAAATGATAATCAAAGAATGAATAATGGACGCTAATTCAACGAATCCTAAAAAATTCTCGCTCACTGAAATTAACAGAATTTCAAAGAAAAAATGATCCTCAAACAATGGATAATGATGTAAACCCAATAATTCTCGTCCAATAAAATTAACAAAAGAGACAAGAAAAAATTGGCACTCAAAAAATGGACAATGATTAGTCCAGAAAATCTAAAAAAATTCCCGCTTTTTGAAGTTAACAAAAGAATTCCACAAAAAAAAAAAAAGAAAATCACATTCAAAAAAATGGACAATGGCTATTTCAGTGAAAAATTCAAATAAAGTTAGCGAAAATTTAAAAAAGTTTAATACAAATTAACAATAATTTTAAAAGAATTAATACTTCGATAAACAATAGTTACTCGTAATGAATAAACAATAATTACTTAAACAATAATTACTCTAATGAATAAACAATAATTACTTAAACAATAATTACTCGTAATGAATAAACAATAATTACTTAAACAATAATTACTCGTAATGAATAAACAATAATTAATCCTAATGAATCAAAAAAATTTTCACTTACTTTCAAAATGATAATTGAAAAAAAAAAAATTTTAAATAAAGAAAAAAATTATAATTTGGAAAAAAAAGATTTTAAATAAAGAAAAAATTTCCCTCAATTTAAATTAAAATAAGTAATTAAATTTTCCACAAAAAAATTTATAGCATTTATTTATTTTTGTGTAACGAACAGAAGAAGAAATTAATTGTTTACAGCAATATACAAAGTAAACATACAAAGAGAGAGAGAGAGATAGAGAGAGAGAGAGAGAGAGAGGGAGAGGGGAGAAAGAGAGAATCTCTTCTCTGTTTTTCATTTTCTTTTCTTTTCAATTCGTTCGTTGTAAAGGCAAAAACGAACGAAGAGATCCTAAAAATGATCGAAAGGTTTTCTATATTTTTGCGACAAATGTCGCTGAATCATTTCCCGTCCGTCCATCCATCCATCCATCCTTCCTTCCTTCAATCTTTTTTCAATCGCAAATTACAATAATTTCCCAATTAATTATATATTCAAAAAAAAATTGATGTTTAAATGATTTAATTGGCTCAATTTAATATATATTTTAGCTATGCCAATATTTTAAACATTAAGTATTTTTGCGTTAAATAAATTAATGATAATCTCATTTAATCATATCACTCTTTTCCATTCTGTTAAAATTGAATTAGGCTAAAATACCGACTATAAATGAATATAAGCTATTATTAAAGTCAATAAAAAGCCTTATCTTCTCAGAATCATTATCCAAAATAGATGGCAAATTTTGAAAACATACTTATAATAGGCCTATATCAAATTTTAAATTAAATTTTAATCAAAAATTTGCATAGGAAAATAATCGATATGTTGAGAGAATTAGGGAAATTTGTAGAAATAATCAAATTGTTTTAAAAGTTAAATAATTTGAAGAAAATTACATCAATAAACTAGAAAATTTATGATTTAAATAGAAATCTGATCAATTTCATATATGTGAAATTATGAAGTTTTATGAGAAATAGCAGATATCAATAGATTTCTTCGGATATGGATATTATCATCAGATATTTCGAATATGAGATATAACATTTCGCGATTTCTTGCATATGATAATATCCATATCAAAAGACGTCCTAGGGAGCACGCTATTGATATGGATATTATCAAAAGTTAATAATGATATAATTTGCTCCTGATATTATTGATCGGAATAGTTCGATGTTTGAAATTATCAAATTTAAATATACCAATGATTGCTTTTATTCGAATAAGGGCGGATAGATATCACAATAAAATATGCGACATATCATAACGATCATCAATCTCATTTTTACACTGATAAAAAAAAAGAAATGCTATAATTTCGATCAGTTGAAGGTCATTTTCATTTTCATTCTTGCTTTATTACTTGTTTTTTTTTTCATGAAAAATTACTATTTCAGTGAGTAAAAAAAATCTCACAATACATTCTACTGAAATGAGAAATGAGAAATGAGTGAAAAATTATGGAAAATTACTATGAAATGTCTGTCTGTCGTATGTAATTTTAAAAATTAAAAGTTTTAAATTATTTGATTAAAATTGTAAAATTTTAATCAAATAATTGAGTGATAAAGAAAAATGATAAGATTAAGATGAAAGAATTGAGAATTTTTTTTTTGCAATAAATATTAACTGTAATAAATTTGTAAATATTGTTTTGTAAATATTGTGGCTTTTTTGTAAATATTAAATATTGGCTTTTTTAAATATTTAAATATTTAGTATTGGCTTTAAATATTAAATATTGGCTTAAATATTTAAATATTGGCTTTTTAAATATTGATTTTTTTTTTTTGTAGTAAATATTGCTTCGTAATAAATATTGGCTGCATTTTTTTTTAACGATCGATTTTTTTGATCCAAACTTTCTTTACAATTTCATTCAGATTTTATTACAATTTAATTTTACAATCTTTCGTTATTTCAATTAAACCTTCAATGCATTTTCATCACTTTTATAGCTTTTAATGATGAAAAAAAAAAATCATTTCAATTTTAAATTCTCAAAAATTTTAGATTCTTAAATAAATACTTTTCTAGCGAAATTAACTTTCACGAAATAACGTATTGCAACTTTTTCTTTTTTTTTTACGTGGCGTATATTATACGTTACGCATTTCACTTAACGGTAACTTTTATTTACTTCATTGATATGTAAATGTTAAAGTAATATTGTCATTAATTTACTCTAAATTTTCTGATATCACTGCTTTGTTGATAAAATGATTAGAAATTGATCAGAGTGATATATTTGCAAAGAATTCATTCATTTCTTAAAAAAATGAAAACAAAGATTGCCTAAACTAAAATGCTAGAGCCTAGCCAATAATTTAAAATTGTGAAATAGCAGTGACAAGTAAAATTCGTAAAAAGGAAATAAAAAAAAAAAAAAAAACGAGGAAATTAAATAATTGGAATGAAATATATCAAAAAAAAAAAAGGACAAGAAAAAAACCGAACTTGTTGAGTTGGACTTGGCGTATTAAGCGAGCCTCGACAACTATCGGAACATGAGATAGCTGAATTTCTACAATTTCGATTATTATTTCGAGATTCGGTACTTGATGAATCACCAAATGCAGAATCACGATCTGGACTTGGACAATCTGTTGATATTGCAGCTGCACTATTACTACCACCTGATCCGTGCATGAAATTATTATCGTGATAGGTGTATGAATGAGGCTGATAACCAGTCCTGAAAAAAAATAAATAAATAGGTAACCTATTTATTAGATTCAAATTTAAAATGATTTCTAAGCCATCAATCAAAAGAGAATATTTACGAGTATTTTTGTGATTATAATTCATTTCGAAAAGATTTACATAAATAGTAAATTATCAAAAGATTAATGCTTAAAATTATATGATTAACAAACTTTTCAATCTTATAATGATAACGAAGAAATAATCAGCGATGCAAAATTTTCTTGATTACCTATCGATTATTATTGTTATGTGTTTTGTTTTTTTATCATTACAATCAGAAATGTTTATAAATAATGATGAAAATTTATCAATTCAGATATTTCAATAAAGATATTTTTATATTATTTGAAATTCTATCATTGTATTAAAATTTTATTTTGCTTTTTTGTCATTTTCTTTTTACAATTTACATACAATTTTGAAATTAATAATATCAGCCATACTGATAAAATTTATCAGTTTAGATATTTCGATAAAGATATTCTGATATTATTTGAAATTCCCATCATTGTATTAAAATCTTAAACTTTTAAATAACAAAGAAAATACCACCCATATTGATAAAATTTATCAGTTTAGATATTTCGATAAAGATATTTTGATATTATTTGAAATTCCATCATTGTATTAAAATCTTAAACTTTCAAATAACAAAGAAAATACCATTCATATTGATAAAATTTATCAGTTCAGATATTTCAGTAAAGATATTTTGATATTATTTGAAATTCCCATTATCTTATTGGAATTATGCTTTTTTTTTCCTTTTTCTTTCCACAATGTTCTATTAAAATCTAAATCAAAATTTTAAAAATAGAAAAAAACTCAAAAAATATCATAGAAGTGATAAAAGAAATGAATACTTGAGTACTAAATTACCGGCATACACATCATAATAAATACAATTTCATACTTTTAATGGCAAAAAGAATAAAATAAAATACAATTTCATACTTTTAATAACAAATAAAATTTAATTCATATTATTTATAAATTTCATTTTTGTTTCAATTTTTTTTTGGAAAATTCTTTAAATTTTTTAAACAAAATTAATATTAAAAAGAAATTAAGTAATGTAACTTAGAAAGTGATGTAATTATAAAATTAGATGAAAATTCTATTCAGGAAGTTAGAAAAAGTACCATATCAATTGTCTCATTACATAAAAGTTTATAGCATCCATTCTGGAAAGTTCCTTTCAAGTTTAATTGATACTAATAAGAGAAAAAAAAAAGTGCTCCAAAATTTAAAAAGCCTATTCGAGAAATTTCGAATGTTAACTAATACTATTCCGGAAGAGAAACAAAATGCTCCAAAAACTTGAAAAGCCTATTCGAGAAATTTCAAATGTTAATTAATACTATTCCGGAAGAGATAAGAAATGTTCCAAAAACTTGAAGAGCCTATTCAAGAAATTTCAAATATATCATTCATTTTTATCTCTTCTATTAATTAAATTTAATGAATGTAAAATTAATTATTAATTGAATGTAAAAGATTTCTAGAAGAGATAATTGTAAATTTTTTTTATTACACAAATCAATGGTACTTTTTAACTTTTTTTTAGACTAAAACTTTCAAATTTTCCAGCATTTCTTCTATTCATTTTCTAGTAATATTAATTAAATTTAATACAAAATTTTCAGGAAAAGATGATGCAGTTTTTAATTTCTCGAATAAATAATTAAACATAAACATAAATGATTATAGCATTTGTTCATTCATCTGAAAAGTTCAATTTTAAGTTTAATTACTGCTATCATTGAAAATGAATTGAGAATTTTATTCGAGAAATTAAAAACTTATCATCAATCATTCCTACATGAAAGATTACAATAAGATTACAGTAACTTTTTTTTGGAAAATCTTATTAAGCTTAATTAATGCTAATATAGGAGAGAGAAAATACTGTAAATCCAATTTGTAATAATTTGACGAGATTAGAATGATAGAAAACTAAAAGCATACTAATAAAATTGGTTTTACTAAAGCATAAGCATAAGGAAATCAGCTGCACAGTTTTAATCAATCTTTTTATTTCGATTTTTAATGAGAGGGAGAGAGAGAGAGGGAGAAGAGAAAGAAAGAAAGAGAGAAGGGAGGGATAAGAGAGGAAGAAAGAGAGAACGAAAAAAAAACATCTGCTAAATTTTTGCATAATTATCAACATAACAATCCAGGTTATGCCCAATTATTTTTTAATTACAGCAAAAAAATCTCCACTTATAGTCCGAAAAAAAAAGAACTAAAAAGGTATCTGGGTAGAGGAAAGCGGTACCTGAGAACTAAAAAGGTGTTGTGATACCTGGGGAAAAGCAAGAACTAAAAAGATTGCGATACTTGGAGAGACACAAAGCGATACCTGGGGAAAAAGATAAGAACTAAAAAGCAATTGGAGAAAGACAAAACGTTACCTGAGGGCAAGAACTAAAAAGTTGTTGTGATACCTGGGGAAAAGCAAGAACTAAAAAGATTGTGATACCTGAAGAGACACAAAGCGATACCTGGGGAAAAAGATAAGAACTAAAAAGCAATTGGAGAAAGACAAAACGTTACCTGAGGAAGGCAAGAACTAAAAAGGTGTTGTGATACCTGGGGAAAAGCAAGAACTAAAAAGATTGTGATACCTGAAGAGACACAAAGCGATACCTGGGGAAAAAGATAAGAACTAAAAAGCAATTGGAGAAAGACAAAACGTTACCTGAGGAAGGCAAGAACTAAAAAGGTGTTGTGATACCTGGGGAAAAGCAAGAACTAAAAAGATTGTGATACCTGAAGAGACACAAAGCGATACCTGGGGAAAAAGATAAGAACTAAAAAGCAATTGGAGAAAGACAAAACGTTACCTAAGGAAGGCAAGAACTAAAAAGGTGTTGTGATACCTGGGGAAAAGTAATGTAAAAATTATGTCAAATTTATGATTATATTAAGTGAAAAAAAATAAACAATTCATAGAATATTTTCAATTAATTTTGTTTTTTTGAAATGAAAATTTTTCATTAATTATTTACGGTTAGAAGAAAAGAAATTCATTTTTTTTCCTTTTTTTTCGACATTTTTCATCAGATATTTTAAATTAAATATTTTAAATTCGGTTAATTAAAAAATTTCATTAAATAATAAAGTTTATTTACAAATTTTAGATCAAAGATTATTTCAAAAAACAAAAAAAAAGCGAAAACTTTCAAGAAAAAAAAAAAAAGATGCAGATGTAGAAATCAAATATTTGAAATAGAATTTTTTTTTCTTTATTATTTAAGAAATTATTAATAAATGCTAACTTTTTTGCATCATTGGGCTGTACGATTGAAGTCGAGAGTGTGCTATTCCTTTTACTTTGATTCAGACTGCTTTCTCGAGAAGCAGATGTTGGAAGAGTTGGTAGGCCAAGAAGTACCTGATCACCACCAGCATTAAGTTGTTGTTCAAGAGCTGATAACTCACCCAACAAAGTATCCAATTCCCAATCGCAACTTTCTAAAATTTTTTTTTAACCTATTTAAGTCGATTTTTTTTTTTAATTAAAATAAATTAAGAATTTAAACAAAATTTTTGAGAAATATTGTAAATTTATGGAAAATTAATAAAAGTTTAATAATCATACAAAGATTAGAATTAGCAGAAGTTGATGAAGGAGAAACTTTTTATTTATGATATGATAAATAAAATTTGAATTTGAAAATTTGAATTATATTTGAATTCCTCATCAACTGATACTAATATTTTTATGTATTCATGGCATCCAATCTTTTTTTTATTTATTCAAGATTCTGATAATTCAAATATATCTGATCGTTTTTTTTTTGGTGCAATCTAAATTATAAAAATGTAAATTCATGCTGATAAAAATTTATGATTGATTAGTCATCGCTTTCGTTTTTATGAAAAAAATTTCGGAATTAAAATTTTTGTCAATTTGATGAGAAAATGTTTTAAATTCCATGAATATATTTAATTCGCGACTAAACTCTTCTGATATTTCAAAGCTTATCTCATTTAAAATATAAATAGGAGTAGAAAAATGTAAGCAAAAATTTTTCTTTTATTTTTTGATTATTTTGCAATGATAAGGAAGGAATGTGAATGAATCTTTTTTATGATATTATTTTATCAATATTTCTGATATTAATATCAAAAAAAAAATTTTTTTTTAAAGAGAAAGAAAAGCTATGTAGAGAAAAAAAAAATAAAAATTTGGAATTGAAAATTGGGAATTAAATTTAAAAGCAAAAATGAATATGAGTATTCAATGATTAATATAAATCCCATAAGGAATTTTGATTTAAAGTTGAAATATCACAATTCTGGAAGATTTAAATAAAATAAATTACTTGAAATGTAAAATTAGAAATGAATAACAAGCGAGCAATTTTATCAAACTAAATTAAATTGGTATTTTGGCGATAAAGTTGAAAATTAAAGAATCATTCTTGATTACAACACTTCTATAAGGTTATCATATAATATAAATATCCAATAATACATCGTTATTATGTATTTATCAATAATCGTAAAATCATTGTGATGATAAATCCATATTTTGGATAGCGAATAATTAATTCATAATTTTTGTTTAAATTTTGTTTTAAATTTCAATATATGCAACAGATGTGAAATTTTAAAGCATTAGAAAACTTTTATTTCCATCCCTCTTCATGATTAAATGATATTTAATCTTATCAAATTCTTATCATTATTAAGCATTATTATAAATTCAAATTTAAAAAGAGCAAAAAAGTGATATGATTGTAATTAATCATTTGTAAACAATATTTTCATTTAGAAATTGTTTACTTAATTTTATATTATTATTTATCATCCTTTCATTTATAATACCATATAATATACATTTTAATATACATCGTGAACACACACACACACACATACACACACACACACACACACACACACACAAACACAAACACACACACTCACATATATCACTTTGTTTTACTGATAACAATCGTACATATTTTAATATACAGCACATTAAATACACATCCACCCACGCACATACATAATTTTTTACTACTGCACCCACATATATTTTTATCAATAATGATCATATATTTTAAATATACATACACCACATACATACATACAACCATCCATCTCTACATATTCGCCCACATATTATCCACCCACGCATACATTTACGTACACACCCACACATACACACATATGTATGTATATATATATATACATATATTTATATGCGAACAAGAGAGATAAAAAAGAAATACTAACCTTGTACGTTCGCCATGCTATATCTGACGGTGTCCATTTGTGGTTTTGGTGGTATGTGAGGGCGTTGACGTACACGAACTACAGCTCGAGCTCCACCTCCTTCTTCTCCTCCCCCTCCTTCTTCTTCTACTGTTGTATTTATTATTTGATGCTGCTGCTGCTGTTGTAGAAATGCAGTTGTTGATGGTTTTATTGATGCTGATGCTGATGATGATGATGATGATGATGATGATGATGATGATGACCCAATGATCTGTTGTGGTACTGCTGCCAAGGAATCTTGAGATTGATGTTGTTGTCGTTGTGCTCGAGGTATTCCTTCTGCTAATTGACCTATTTGTTGTGATGCTATTACTGCACCATCTAACTTCTTCACACTTCTTACAAATCCACGATTTTCCATCTGTAATAATAAAATCAAATTTGAATATTTCATTCCTTTTTTGTCATAATTTAATTATAACAATAATAATAATAATAATAATAACAACAATAATAATAGCAATAATAATAATAATAATAATAATAATAATAATAATAATAATAATAATAATAATAATAATAATAATAATAATAATAATAATAAATAATAATAATAGCAATAATAATAATAATAACAATAATAATAAACAACTAAATAAAAAAGTTTTATTTAAATCATAAAAATTCCTTTCGAAATATTTTTAATTACTATTCTTTAAAATAATCAATTTCGCGCGCGAAAAAAACAATATTTGAATATTTGCCAAAAAATAAATTCGCAAGCAAAAATATAAATATGAATATTTGGAAAAAATTACTCAATTTTTAAATACAATTAAATCTCACTTATTATCAGATTAAAAAAAAATGATCTATAATTTCGATATTATAAATTGTTTAGTTCAATTAAAGCATTTTAAGATTTGTAATTTGATATGAACCAAAAAAAAAAAAAATTGGAAAATTTACTATTATTATAATATTTTAATTGTTACACCAGCTTATAATATTTTATTTTATTCAAATTTTTCAAAAAAAAAATTTTTGATAAAAACTACATTTTAGAAGATCAAATTTAAGTAATACTTCAATTTCATGCAACTGCAAGACTGAATTATTTCTTGCATACCATTCATTTTATAATTGATCTATTTCGAGCAAAGTTATTTTAAGTTCTTATAACATATGATATAAATCAAATAAATATACATCTGGAGGAAATTTTTTCATATTAAATTAAATTTCATTTCATCCAGTCAAAAGAAAAGTGATATGATAAATAATCCAAAATAATTGATCATAAGTAGTACAAAGTAATCGATGATAAGTCCAAAGCAATCGATGATAACTAAAGCAAAGCAATCGATGACAAATAGTCCGAAGTAATTGATGATAAAGTTCAAATCAATCGATGACAAAGTTCAAAGCAATCGATAATAAAAGTCTAAAGCAATCGATGATAAATTATATGATAAATATTATGATAAATAGTGCAAAGCAATCGATGATAAACTTCAAAGTAATCAATGATAAATAATCCACAAAGTAATTGATTGTTGAAAAATTGAAAGAGATAAAAAAAAAAAGACAGCAATGAGAAGTTCGATTTTTTGATTTACGACTTCTTTCCTGTTTCTTTTATTTTTCGCCGTTTTTTTTTTTTCCTTTGATTCTTCCTCATTTTCATGCTATCCTTATCTTATATTTTTTTATGCTAACTATCTTATATTATTCCATATTATATTTCGAATATAATTTCAATTCCATTCAGTTTATTCTATTCTTATATCATATATATGAATTTATCGATTTCAACAAATTTTTCTTCAATTCCGCAGCGTTTCTTTGTTTTTTTTTTTCATTTCCCGCAAGCGGAAATGTGAAATAAATTATATTTCTAATGGATCTTTCATTTTTTTTTTTTTTTTGTTGTTGACAAGATAGCAATTTCGGAAGATAGTAAGTAGAAAGGCATTTTGTAACATTTGAAAAATACTCAATTCAATTACGACATGTATAATTTGAAATAAATTGCTTTAACTAATTGATTGATTACACAAATGTTAAATTGCGGGAATATTTTAAAAAGCAATTTGTTGGATGCGGAATAAGCCGAAAAGCAAAATGTAGCAAGTTCAAATGTTATCTATTATTTAGAAGCCAAGTAATTTCTTATGGTATTATTCTTCTTTCTACATACAGACACATACACACACATACACACAGACACACAGATACACACACACACATACACTATCACAACATTTTCCTGTTCATCAAAAGTATCGCCGATAGTACGGATTGCGTTTTCCAACCTGTCTACAAAGGTAAGTAACAGCTGACTTTCTTAGCTATATCAAATTGCGAATTTCGTCCGAAATATTAGGGTGACAAATGTTTTAGCTATGAATGAAGATCGAATTAGATTCGAGAAGATCAATCACATATTCGGATAAAAGCAAGTTCATTTTGCATAATATAGTCCCCTGAACTATTCAGGGACTATCCATTCCATAAATTATTGAAAACTTTTTTTTTCTTTGCTGAAATTTTGATGAATAACTCTTATGAAGATATGGTATGAATGTTGAATAATTTTATGAATAGTTTTGTTTTTCCTTTCTTTTTTTCCTCTGTAAATGAATGTTTAATAAAATTGCTACACTTATTTCAAAAAAAATTTATCATAACTTGTCCTTTTGTAACTGTGCACTTCTCGAGATCGAGATTTTTTTCAAATTAATTGATGATGAAATTATGGAAAGAAAAAATATCTAATATGTAGATAGTATTGATTTATCGGAGCAATAAGACAGGAATTTAGAAAAATACAAAATTTAGATGAAATACCTTAGGAGAAAATTACGAAAAAGTTAATTTTCATAAAAATCAATTAAAAATTTGATAAATTTAAGGAATTACAATGCGAAGATTAAGCCTACATTAATTTATTATCATTCAGAAAGTTTTATCAGTGAAGCAAAAAAAAAAAGCAACTAAAATATTTAAAAGATTTTTCAAGATCAAGGATTAATGCAAGCAAGAGATTTTGAAACTTTAGTTGAATTTATGGAAGTGCTTAATTTTTAAACTTTTTGCATTTCAATAATTCGTCGGAAACGGTGAAAGGAAATAGGACGAAATATATAGCTGATCATTAATTAAATCATCTAATTTCAACATCTCGAACATAACTATCTCTCGAACATTACTGATCGATTAATTGCTTAATGAAAAACTAGATATAAATGATGTTTTAAAAATTGATTACTAACTCATTAAATAAAACACGAGAAGCATTAGTAGCGTCGAGAGTTTAACATAGTCGATAATTTTTATCAGATTTATCAGTGAAGCAAAAAAAAAGGCAAATATTATCAACCACACTGAGATTATCAGGAATTCAACAAAATATATAAATTTCATCATATTTATCGATGAGAGTAAAATGAATAAAAGCTGATAATGGAAAATTACAAAAAAGTACAAAAATCTTTACTATATTTATTTATGAAATATGGCTGTTTGTAAAAGTATCGAGAATTTAATACAATTTTCACCATATATTCATCTATGATAATGAAAATATGATAAAAATTATCGAATGATATGAATCGCATCGAGAGATTATCGAGGATTCAATCGATAATGCATATCTTAATATTGTTTTGTATTTTTAGGATGAAATGAATCGTATCATTTTGACTATTCGTTCGAGTGTATTATTTGTCGCATCATTGAAATTGTCATAACTGAATGATCTCATAAAATGAGATTTGATGGTTTCAGAAGGCATATAATTCTTTTGTATGAAAGAGAAGAAAGGCCTTCTTTCCTTCTCTCTTCCTCCTTTCAAAGTCAATTATCTTGCGCTTCAATGCATGCTCATTTCACACCCAATATTCAGTCAAAAGTTGGCAAGATACTGTCATCCATGATTTCCTTGATTGAATGGTTTTTAGAAGAAGAAAATAAAATATATGTATATTTATCAGTGTTCAATTTTCGCAGAAAAAGTGCATTTATAAGAAAATATGTAATTTAAATGACAAATACGTAATTTAAATAAAGTCACGTAATTTGAACGAAAAACACGCAATTTAAATAAAGTCACGTAATTTGAACGAAAAACACGTAATTTAAATAAAGTCACGTAACTTGAATGAAAAACATGTAACTTGCATGTAATTTGAACGAAAAACACGTAATTCAAACAAAAGCATGTAATCTGAACGAAAACACGTAATTCAAATAAAAGCACGTAATTTGAACGGAAAACACGTAATTTAAATAAAGGCACGTAACTTGAATGAAGAACACGTAATTCAAATAAAAGCATGTAATCTGAACAAAAACACGTAATTCAAATAAAAGCACGTAATTTGAATGAAAAACACGTAATTCAAATAAACGCACGTAACTTGAATGAAAAACACGTAATTTTAAATGAAAAAATATCTAAATTGATAAAAATTAAATAATCTTTGAATTTCATAAAAATTTTGAAATAAAAATATTTTTCATGAAGAAAGAAAAATTCTACTTCACTAGATGAATTCTACATGCCAATTAATTAATCAATTAATTAATTAATTAATTCCTTCAATATATTATGCATTACCTATCTTTTTTTCAACAATTCATTTTTAGATGTAAAATGAAAGTTCATTTAATTTGAAAATGTATAAAATTGGCCATTAAAAAATTAAACGATTAAAAAAATAAAATGATAATAATTGATTCTATCGATTACTATATTAAATTGTCCTTCTTTTTTTTTTTTCTCAAATTGAAATAAAAATATTTTTCATGAAGAAATAAAAATTCCACTTCACTAGATAAATTCTACATGCCAATTAATTAATCAATTAATTAATTAATTAATTCCTTCAATATATTATGCATTACCTATCTTTTTTCAATGATTCATTTTTAGACGTAAAATGAAAGTTCATTTAATTTGAAAATGTATAAAATTGGCCATTAAAAAATTAAACGATTAAAAAAATAAAATGATAATAATTGATTCGATCGATTACTATATTAAATTGTCCTTCTTTTTTTTTTTCTCAAATTGAAATAAAAATTTTTGCCTCTCATAATTTTATCACAAATTTTCATTTAAACGAGAACAAATTATTTGAAAGAAAAAAAAATGTGTCCTTGGCAAAAAAAAAAAAAATATTAAAATGAAAATAGCAGCAGACATTTCTTTAGAATGAAAATATTATGAAAAAATCGGCGAAACGAATAATGATAAATACAAACTTATTCAAAAAAAAAAAAAGTGTAATTGTATTAAAGTTTGTCATAAACGAAAGAAAACGGACAATACTTCAGGACGAAGGCAATAAATAATTTGAAATAAAAAAAAAAAAATTTGAAAACGAAAAAAATTATAGATTTTTTTTCAAAAAAAATCCTTTTTTTTCTTCAAATTTTAATTAATTTATTTTTTTATTTTTTTTTTTTGTAAAAATTTAATAAAATAAAAAATTTCGAGAAAAACGAGGAAAAAATTATTAGAAAAAAATAAATAATAATTGTCTTTTATTAATTTTCAACTAAATTTTAAAATTTTACTCTTATTAATTTCTATCAAATTTCGTTATTTTCTATTAAATTCTTGAAAAGTTTTTCATTCGCAAAATTTTAATTATTTTAAAAAAAGAATAAAATGAAATCAAAAAAAAATTAATATAATTAAGATATACATCATTTCATATAAAAAAAAATAATTGCCCCTCTATTAATTTCAATTAGACAATATCAATGATTTATTCTCTTTAATTTCTATTAAAATTTTATTTTAAACTCATGAATAATCAGAAATCATTTAATCAATTAGTTCAAACGGCAAGAATTTCGGAACAATCAGGCTATCATATATTAATGGAATTAGGCCACCATATATTCCGGAAATTTAAGTATCCTGAAAAATTTGAATATTCTATTTCGTTTCTGATAAACAAAATAATAATAAAAAAAAACGGTAAAAATTATGAATCGTTTTATTGGATTTTTTTTTTTTTTTTTTTGTCAAAGATGAAAAATGAAATAAACAAAGTGGAAAAGGACATTTGTTTTTTTTTTTTTTATTTTAGGACATTTGAAAAATGGACAGTAAATTGACGAAAAAATGGAAAATTGAATAAAATTCAATTTTTAGCTTTCTCTCTCTCTCCCTCTCTTTCTCTCTTCCCTTTCTCCCTCTCTCTTATCCATTTTTACCTTTCTACCTTTTATTTCTATAATTTTCTCCTAACTTGATCATTAAACGTTGGTTTAATTATACGTATCATGTAAATATATATTTATACTACAGGTAAAATATATTAAGTACCACCGATCGTATTGTAATTAATTTTATAACTTTGTAATAAAAATTAATTTTCCATCTTTCGGCACTTACAATTTATTGGAAGAAATAAATGGGAAGAAAACGAAAAAATAAAAATTCTTTTCAACTTTTTCTTTTTTTTTTTTAGTTCAAAAATTTTGTTTTATTTTTTGCTAAAAAAATTATTCATCCGAACAATTATCATCGTCTAGTTACAGTGATTTAGAAAAAAAATTTTAAAAATCTTTTAATGATAAATAATTCATTTTATTTTCGAAAATTATAATTTATCATTGAAAGCTTTTTTTTTTCAAAGATTAAATGTGACTAATTTTGTTCGAGAAAAATTTTTTAAACCTCGAGATTAACTTCCTATTTAGATAAATGACATTTTAAAAATCAATTACAAAAAATAAAATAAAGATATTATGAAGATTATATATATTTGATTGTTCTATTAAAAAAAAAAAAAATATTTAGATTTATTTTTTTTTTATCAATGTTAAACTATAATGGCACAATACAAATTATCACTTCTCAGCCAAATCTCATTCAATCATTAGCATTAATTTCTAATATTTAATTTCTAAAATTCTTAATTAATATTCAATAATATATCATTAATTAAAAAAAGAAATCATTAATATGCAAAAATATGTTATGAAATTTATTCAAATGAATATTTTAATTCAAATATATACATATATGTTTTTTAATTATATCAATGGATATTAGTGCTCATTTTGGGAGGGGTGAGAGCAAAGAATTTAATTTCAATTTTAAAAATGAAATGGAACAAAGAAAAAGTTATATTTGACAGTTTAGTTTAATGGATAGCAATTATTGACATATTACTTACCTGATAGATGTAATTTAGCAAAAATATTTTATAGATATTATAAACTTCTGTTTTCAAGGACACAATAATGCTATCATTGGAATGCGAAAACATAGGGATTAAATTCATATATTTCTATGAAATTAACACTTATCACTCTGTATTGATAATTAGCAACTGATATAGCAGGAAAAAATATGCATTTTGAATCAGCCAATTGAATCAGAATCCGTTAAATGAGTTAGAAAAAAAAAATGAATCAGAAAAAATAAATCAGAATTCGTTAAATGAATCAGAAAAAAAATGAATTAGAATTCATTCAATGAATGAAAAAAAATGGACTGGAATTCGTTAAATGAATCAGAATCTGTTAAATTAATTAGAAAAAAATGAGCCAGAATCCGTTAAATGAATCAGAATCCCTTAAATGAATCAGAAAATTAATAAAATTATAGATAGATGGAAAAAATAATTTAAATTAACTTATCGTTTTGAAAAATAAGAATTATGCAAAATTATGAATTAATTATCAATATTTTAAATAATAAAAAACTTCTGATTTCATTTATAAAATTTTAAAATATCATCCATCTGCAAAAAAAAAATTTAGAATTTCTGAATTAATTTTTCTAAAAACAATTTTTTTGACCCGAATGGAATATTTCTCAGCTCAGATCAATTTCTTATCATTTCAAAAAACAAAAAAAAAACAAATCTATTTTATTTTTTGATAAAATATAATAAGTAAAAAATGCAACTAAATTGCATCGCCAAAAATGAATGATAAATGATATGAGTACTAATATCATGGATTTATCATATTTTATTTTCTGATAAAATATAATAAGTAAAAAATGCAACAAAATTGCATCGCAAAAAAATGAATGATAAATGATATGAGTACTAATATCATGGATTTATCACATATCTATATATATTCAACCATTTTAGGATAATAATAAAAACTGGTTTCCTTCAAAAAGTTTTTATAATGTGAAAAAATATATTAATAATCGTCTTTTATGTGACAAATTTCTATCATTTCGAAAAAAAAATTGTTTAATAAAATGTGAAAATGATTAGCTGATCGATTTAATTGATAAATGAAACTTTTAGAGAGAATTCTGAACATAAATTAAAAATTAATTTTTGATAATAATATGTAGGAAGATAATTAACGATATTTTTAGCTAAAAGAAATGGAAAAGAAAAAATAAAATTTTAAAAAATCAGAGGACATAAAAATATAAGCCAAATTTTTTAACAAAAAGAAATTAAAATTCATTTATTATTATTTTGCTAAAATTTTTTTCCTACAGAAGCTAATTTGAGTAGAGTATGAAAGGAATTAAATATCGAATTAAAATTTAGTAAAAATTATTAAAATTATATTCGATCATTTCAAATTAAATAAGTTATACAACCATAACAGATAATTTAGCAAAATAAATTATTTCAAAAATCGCACTAAAGTCAAATCAAAAAAACTCTTTATATATGTATAATTTCAAATGGAAAATTTTGTTTAAAGTTTTTTATTTTGCTTAATAACTTTTGTTTACAATTTTTTATTTTAGTCAATAACTTTTGTTTACAAATTTTTATTTTCGTTAATAATTTTGTTTACAATTTTTTATTTTCGTTAATAATTTTTGTTTACAAATTTTTATTTTCGTTAATAATTTTTGTTTACAATTTTTTATTTTCGTTAATAATTTTTGTTTACAAATTTTTATTTTAGTCAATAACTTTTGTTTACAATTTTTATTTTAGTCAATAACTTTTGTTTACAAATTTTTATTTTCGTTAATAATTTTTGTTTACAATTTTTTATTTTCGTTAATAATTTTTGTTTACAAATTTTTATTTTCGTTAATAATTTTTGTTTACAAATTTTTATTTTCGTTAATAATTTTTGTTTACAAATTTTTATTTTCGTTAATAATTTTTGTTTACAATTTTTTATTTTTTGTAATAATTTCTATCTCTAAACAAAACCAATCGTTTTTTTCTTTTTTTCAATCTGTCACCTTGACAAATATGAAAGAATTGACCTCTCTCTTTTTCTCTCTCTCTTTTTCTCTCTCCTTGTCTCTGTCTCTTCCTAGCATTATATAATTTATTTATAACTGTTGTACAATTTAAAAAATAAAAATCAAATCAGGTAAAATATTTTATATACAATTCTGTTTTTCGTTTTTTCTTTAAATCCGTCATCTTGACAAATATGAAAGAATTGATCTCTCTCTCTTTTTCTTTCTCCCTCTCTCTTTTCTTTCTCTCTCTTTCTCCTTTTCTTTTGCTTCTCCTCTCTTCTAGCATTATATAATTTATTTACGATTGTTGTATAATTTAAAAAATGAAAATAAAAATAAGACGAAATACTTTTACAAAATACTTTGTCACAAAAAAAAAACTAAAAATATCGCCTATTTCATTCGTTCGGAAATTAATAAAATCATTTGCTGACAGAGTAATTTACTTATCAAATATTTACCTGTAAGAGAAACTTATGCAAAATATTTGATAATCGAGAATTTCCATTAATATTTAATTTCTCGCAAATCAATTTGCAAGAAAACTATGATTCCTTATCATTTTGATGGAAGAAATGATTTATTATCATTTTAGAAATGATAAAATTAAGCAAATCAATTTGCATTAAAATTAATATTCTTTATCACTTTGATGGAAGCAATGATTCATTATCATTTTAAAAGTGATAAAATTAAGCAAATTAATTTGCAAGAAAACTATGATTCTTGATCATATTGATGGAAGCAATAACTCATTATCATTTTAGAAGAGACAAAATTAAAGATTTAAAAAAATCATTAAATTTAACATTTATTTATGGATCGATAATTGAATCAATAAATTTATTGAAATAAATAAACTTTAAGTGTTTGATAATAACTATGAATGAATGAATGACTATATATTGGAAATGAACTATGACCTAGCCGGGGGAATGCATTAATAGTCCGATAATTGAAATAGGCCAGCAGCTAAATGATCAATGACAATTGTATTGTAATGAATATCAAAATATCCTTAATGAACTATGACCCAGTGGCAAAAATAATGGCAATGCTGCAATAGATGTGCTCAATATTCTTGATGAACTCTGACCTAACGAACTGATTAGACTAACAAAATATTAAGTACTAACAAACTGATTAGAGCAACAAGATATTAATAATTTCGATATCTTAATAAGTCTAAAATAATTCCATGTTTTTTTTTTAGCTAAATTTAAATGATCAAAATTATTTATCAGGTTTAGATTATTTTTAGAGATAAAATATAGAATTCTCGAGTAAATACAATCTCGAGAAATTAATTTAAAAATTTACTTCGAGATTTATTTGAATTCAAATAAAGGCTCATTAATTTAATGAATTGAATTGAAAGGCTATATCAAGCGGATATCCGGATCCGGTTTTTTGGATAAATATTGCCATTGTATCCTAGTCTTTGCTTTACATTCATTAAATTTAAATACAATTATTATATCGTATAACTCATACTTTAAATGAATTTTTCCGATTAAAATGTTAAACGTTGAATGAATTTTACGAAGTTATAAAGAAGACAATTTGATAATAATATCATTCAAAGGTCATAGGGTCATTCGTAAGTTTCTTTTTTCGGTGCTTAATTAACCATTCTTAATATGTCCCAATGTCATTAGGAGTTCATTGATGTATGAAATGATTTTTATCTTTTATTTCAATTTTTCCTTTTTTTTTTTTTTGAAAAGAATATTTCTTCTCTTCTGATCGTTGGAAGTATTGTAATCACAGTTTTTTCATTTTAATTAATTACTAATTTTCTCTTTTAATTAATTAATTAGAGATTCATTTATTAACACATCTGATCGAATTGAATTGAATTGTTATACTTGAATAATTCATTTTTCCAGTTTTATAATTTCCATTTCATATTTTATATTTCAATATTCATATTCCGATTTTGTCTTAACGTCTAACAGTCTCATTTATTATTATCGTCATACATGAAAAAGTTATAAAAATTAATCTAGCAATCTAGCTATTTGCTGGTATCACTTATCAAATTATCTGGCTTATCATTTAGCTTGCTTATCTCTTGCTGTAATTAATGCTTAATTCATTAATTACTTCACAAAATTACATTTATCCAATTTATTCAACTTGAAAATCACCTATAAATCAATCAACTTATAAATTATCTTAATGAATAATTCATAATTCATAAGCTATCAAACGCATTTATCGATCAATAAGTTTATTTATTACTGATAAATTTATGAACCTTATCAACTCGGTGCCCGGGTTAAAAATTTGATAATTAGTAATAGTTAATATCCATGTATATGTAAATGATGGATACAAGAAGAAATCATAATTGGTTGGCTCTTAAATTACACCATCAATTAGGCTTCATTTTCGAGACTAATAAGAAGATTAAGTTATGAGATATTCTAGAAAGCCATAATGTATCATCACATATGTTACTAAAAATATGGCCATTTTTTTGGATATCTAATTACCGAGCGGTTTCAGTAGATCATAAAAAAGCCTGTATCGTTAATTAATTAAATATATAGCGGTATCTATTAAAAAAAAAATAAGAAAGGATAAGTAAGATAAAGTGCTAATTATAGGAATAAAAATCATTAGAGATTCTCGAGAACGATAAAAAATCATTATACAGATTCTCGAGAATCTTTCAAAATTTTTATATTATAAGAAAATAAAAATTAAGCATTATTTATGAAAAAAAAAGTTTTCAAATTATTGATTCAATGATAATTGATAGGAGTGAAAATTTCAAGCATCAGATGATGAATGATCAGAGATAAAACAAGAATGATATGATATGGATGGATCTATGAATATAATATTATCATAACAACGATATGACATCGTCTATTTTGCAACAATAAAAGCTAAACGATAGATAACACTAGAACGAATAATTGCTTTTATCATATCACTTTATCATATTATCAATTTCATTAATAGATTAATCTTTATGAAATGTTAAATTTCAGAAAAAATTACCAAATATAAAGAAGCGAGAAAAATAATTTAAGCAATTATTTAATTAATCTAACAAAATATTTTTATAACAGAAAACTTCTTCTTGAATTCAAAAAAAAAATTTTATTATTTAACCTTATGCATTGTGAATTTAACAACATTCCAAATTATTTCATATATTTGTTGACATATTATCACTGATAATATCAGTTTTAAAATATAAACAAATAATACTGATAATTGGACATATTATAGTGATGCAAATAATTTGAATATCATAGAATCTTAGCGATGCATAGAGTCAAATAATGAAAATTTTTATTCGGAATTAATACAAATAAAAAAAAAATACTAATTTTTAAAAAAACTTATGATTGATTGATTGAAACTTCTTATATTTAAATCAAAAAATATTATTTCAGAAATTTATCAAAGGCTGAAGAAAAAGTAAAGTCTTATTTGAATTTTTAAAATTATTCAAACTATTAGCTAATTTCATTTCAGAGATTAGACTTATCAATGCTATGAAAAATGTTTTTTAAACAATTTGCTTATCATTATGATCTAGGAGTGATAACATTTTTACAATATTTTTTTTTACTTTAAATTATTTAATGTTAATTTTGCTAAGTAAACATTAATTATACTCATTCGCAACTAAAATTCGCCACTTTGCGATTTATTCAAATTAAATTTTAGCAAAATTTTTGTGCAAAGAAGCACAGAAAGATAAAATAAAATTGAGAAAATGTAAATTAATCAAATTGAAATAAATCAAAAAAAAAAGTTAATTATGCAAATCTAACAAAATATGAAATAAGCGTAATGTAATGTTTAGGAAAAAAAAATTTTTAAATATAATTTAAAATAAATATTTTATTATTTAAAGATTCTAAAACAAAAGAAAAAATAATAACAAAAAATAATTTTTTCTAATTTTAAAAAAAACATTAAACTATCTTTTTGGAAAATTAAAAATTAAATTTTGCATATTTCTTTTTTTAAATTAATTTCGCTGAAATTTTAAACTTTAAACTAATTAAAACAAATTTGATTTTGCCTAGGCCTAAGCCTAAGCCTAATTTTTACTTACACAATTTATCATCAATCAAATGATAATTTAAATTTAAAAATGAAACTGAACAAATCAGCAAACATATGAGAAATGAAATAAAAATGGATTTTGAAAAAAAGAAAAAAGCCTGTCAAATTGACAAGAAGTATTATGTAAATGTATGTATTCAAAAGCTATGATATATGTAATGTACCAGATGTTAACGGAAATAAAAAAAAAAAAAAAAAAAAAACGAAATAAGCGGTTGCTTTCAAGAAGTCGAGAAATTCGAAACTGCTTTACAGCAAACAAATATTTCAAAAATTGGCAAAAAAAAAAAAAAATAGATAGATTTGAAATTAGTAAGAGCAAAAATGTCAAAAAATAAACTCAAGAGTAAAGTTATCGAGAATGCCAAGAGCAAAGTTGTCGAAAAAAATTTTTAGCTAATCGATGAATTGAATATGTGTGAAAAAAATTGTAATTAAAAATCTAAATAATCAAATGAAGGAAATTTTAAAGCATTGATTACAAATTATAAAATTTTTTAAACTTATTTTAATAGCTAACAAATATGGTGCAGAGAATGGAACATGTAATTATCAAATAAACAGGTAAGCACTGATTACAAATTATAAAATTTTTTTTTTTTTTAAACAATGAAAATAGCATTTAGAAAATAGTATACATCTAATCCTTAGCTGATATCATGAATATTTTGCTAAAATAATCAAACGAAGAAAATTTTATTGCAAAATTGAATGTCTCATTTTTTTTATTGTCTTTTTATTGTTTAATGAAATTCTTTGTCCTCATTTTATCGAGAATTTAATTTTTTTTTCAAACAGAAATTATGAAATAATGAAGAAATTGGCTCCTTCGCATTCAGCTAAATAAAAAAAGCCTAGCATTTCTTTCTTGCCATTTTGATCTATGCCCAATTTTGTACATACATTTATAGTCCTTTACATTGTAATCCAAAGGATATAAGATAAGAACTTATAGTAGTGTAAGACTATAGTAGTGAAGATAAGATATCATTATAATTATGAAATAACATTGATAACAGATTACGAAATAAATCATAACAAAATAAAAAACCACATACTATTCTTATCATATTATTTATTAAAAAAAAGCCAATATTGATTAGATATATTTATTTTAAATAAATTACAAACTTCTATTGTCTCGTTTACTGCTATAGTCTAATTTAAAGTTTTTAACTTTTTGAAAAGTTAAAAAAGTATGAAAAGAGCTGAAAAGAAAATACGAAATCAAGAAACGATATATTCCTTGCATTCAAATTCAACAAATATCTTTCGTTCTTTTTACGAAAAAAAAAAAATTTTCAAAAAAAAAAAAAAAAATAAAATAAAATAAATGGAAAAGGCAATACATACACACATACATACATACATATATATGTATGTATGCACAGCTGTATCATATCACATTAAATGCAAAGTAGAAAAAAATTCAAAAAAAAATGGAAGGAAGTAGCCAATACAGGAAATTTATCATATATATATATACATATCGGAATATATGTACATAAAATACCCAAAGGATGCTTTTTTTGAAATGAAAAAAAAGAACGATAAAAATTAATTGAAAAAAAAATACAGCAACAGCTGTATTTCTGAAAAAAATTGATAAGATTGAAAAAGAAAAAAAGAAAAGATAATTTTTTGAAAAAGAATTGATAAGATTGAAAAAAGAAAAAAAAAAAAAAAATTAAATTTCTCTGAAAAGGGATTGATAAGATTGACAAAAAGAAAAAAAAAAGATAAAATTTCTCTGAAAAGGGATTGATAAGATTGACAAAAAAGAAAAAAAAAGATAAAATTTCTCTGAAAAGGGATTGATAAGATTGACAAAAAAGAAAAAAAAAGAAAAATTTCTCTGAAAAGGGATTGATAAGATTGACAAAAAAGAAAAAAAAAGATAAAATTTCTCTGAAAAGGGATTGATAAGATTGACAAAAAAGAAAAAAAAAAGATAAAAATTTTCTCTGAAAAGGGATTGATAAGATTGACAAAAAAGAAAAAAGATAAATTTTTTTAAAAACGCATAATTTTATCTGATAAGGTGAATAAGATTCATTATTTTATTCATAAATTACATTTATGTATCACATAAAATAATTTTTTTCCTTTGAAATTTTGATAGTAAATTAGTTTAAAAGTTTAGAAAAAATGCTTTTTAAAATAATTTTATTTTTTGAATAAGTCTATTAGTAAATAATAACAGGAAAAAAAAAAAGGTTAAAGGTTAACCGTTGGAGTATTATCGTTTGAAATCTGATCGATTTGTTGTTGTTGTTGTTGTTGTTGTTGACAATTTTCTTCGAGGGGTGATGGTAGTTGTGATGATAATTCGAATTTCGATAAGTTAGGCAATGTTATCGTATCACTACACCAATTTAAATTATCACTGCTTATCGGTAATGATGGATTGCAATGTCCAGCCGAATAATACCGTGGCCCGGAATTTAATAACGATGAAAGTAGCTGAATGCTGAAAATATTGAAATTTTTTTTTCAAATGAAATTTTAATTATATTCAATCGAAATAGTTTAAAATTTCTAGCAATATTAATGCAAATATTATCAAAGTTAAATTATGTAAATAACTCAAAATTTTTCCTTTTCCTATGAAATTTTTCAACAAAATAACACAAGCCTAGTTTTCCTCGAAGGGCCTAATTTTTCCTCAAGGCGCATAAACTTTTGCTAGCCTAGAATCTATAGATTCTCGGATATCCGAACAATTATTTGCTTTAGAATTCTGATTTTTTGATAATAGCCTTTTCGAAGGCTTTTTGAATAAAATTTAAAAGACCTAAACGAATAAATTATTTGCTTAGGCTTCAAAATTTTAATCAATAATCACAGAAGAAGATATATTCGCATGAATCATCATCATCAGATTAGATAATAAATTATGAGTCAGCAAGAATGATTAATTATCATAAAAATTCTTGCGTTATTTTTCTCAATACCACAGCTCACACGCAATGACGCATTGATAAAAAATAATTTTTTAATTAACTATAGCAATCAAAGATCACAAATGAAATTAACAAACTTTTGAAAATTCCTCAAAATATCATTCATAGAAAAAAAAAAAAAAAAAAACTGCGACAAACAATTTTCATAAAACAATTTGATTGTATAAATTCCTAAAATATAACATAAGTTTCTTTTCGTTTTCTTTTTCCTTTTCTTTTATTTTTTTTTTCGTTCTCGAGCATTTTACAAAATTTGACTAAAACTTGCAACAAAGGAGAAAAAGTTGTACTTGAAAACTTTAACTTCAAATATGATAAAAACAACCATTACTGATAAAACAATGGATGAAAAATTTTTATCAGTTGAAAATGATAAAATGATTGATGGAAAAATTTTGTAACAAAATGATTTATTTAGTAAATTGTTGTAATTCAAAAAGAGAAAAAACCATTTAACAAATTAAGCAATTTGAAATGAAAATTTTGGTATTTTTGAAATGATTAATTTTTATTTAAAATAAAATTTCATTTCAATATTATAATTTCATGGACGAAAATTATCAATCATTTTTTATCAATCATTCTTGTGATATTATATCAAAATTAAAAAAGAGAGGAATACATTCAGAAAGATTAATTACATATGTAAAATAAGCTTAGAATTAGCTTCAAACAAATGACTTATAATTTAAATATATATTCCAATTTATTCTCGATAAAATCGGGAAGTAAATCAAATGCTAAATGTAAACAAAAAAAAAAAAAAAGGAAGCAGTAAGTAAATATGAAGATTGTCACATTCTACAGAACAAATGTCACCAATTTGGAAATAATTAACCTTTGTTCTTAATATACACAAAGTTCTCTTATCAATTTTAATCGATAAAATAATATATGTTATCATCAATTGCATATGAATTTAAAATTTAATTACTTTCGCAATTATAATATATTTTCTGTGAATACTTAAAATGCAGTAAAATTTTTTTTCGCTGAAAAATTTTAAAAAAAATTGCAAAAAAAAGAATTTTAAATTATATAATAAAATATGAAATGAAGAATTAAAATATTATTAAAAAATTTTGATCAAATAATAGCTAACATCTGATTGATTGCTTAAACAAAAACAAGTAAAATAGAGTTAAAAAGAAGATTCTACATTTTCTTAGGCTAGAATTTCTAGCCAACATTTACCTCTTGAATCTCGATATAGTTTCTAATTTGATCCTCAATAATTAGATTACTTAATTTTGACAAAGTTATATCATGTAAATATTTATATATCGATGTACAAAGGGAGGAAAGATAGGTATGTCAATTAAGAAAGTGTATGTATAGGTATGTCAATTAAGAAAGTGTATGTATTTTTTGGCCAGAATTTTTGGCTAGGCTTATCTTTTCGAATTTCGTCAGTCTCCAGTTTCTTCCAGATTAAATTACTTGACCAATTTAGACAAAATATATTATGAAATTATTTGTATACCTGCATAAAAACAGAGAGAGAGAGATGGATATAAAAAAAGATAGAGAGTCAATTGTAAAAAAAATATGCATTTTTATGGCCAGGATTTTTTACTAGGCTTATTTTCTAAACTTCTTTCTGTCCTAAATTTTCGCAAGAGTCAAATTACTTAACCAATTTATACAAAGAACATCATGGGTAAGCTTATCTTTTCAAATTCTATCAGTTCATAATTTCATTCAGAGCTAAATTACTTAGCTAATTTAAATAAATATATTTAAATATAAAATTTATACAGAAATAAGAGAGAGAGGGAAAGAGAAAGAGAGGAAGGGAGAGAGATGTTGCTAAAATTTATAATTAATAGAATTTTAGAAAAAGTAGATAAAATATGAAAAGATTTTTATAAAATGAATTTATTCTGTCATTGAAATTTGATGAATTTTACAGCTACCATCGATATCCATTCTTCTCTCTCTCTCTCTCTCTCTTTGAATTGTGTCATAAAGTTATGCAATGTTGCGATTTAAGTTTTGTTCGTTTATTCAAATGAAAATAGCATATAATTGTTTTGCTTTTATGTTTTAAAACTATGAAATATTGTATATTGAAATTTTCTCTGAGAGAAATTTTCATTGTTTAATTTGAAGCAATTTTTCTCTGAGAGAAATTTTCATTGTCCAATTTAGAAGCAATTTTTCTCTGAGAGAAATTTTTATTGTTTAATTTGGAAGCAGTTTTTCTCTGAGAGAAATTTTCATTGTTTAATTTAGAAACAATTTTTCTCTGAGAGATTTATGAGCAATTTTTCTCGTAATTTTTCTTCATTGTTTAATTTACAAGTAATTTCTAACTTAAATAAACTTAAATATCACAACATACATATCGTAGCTATTTAAATGTCTTGAATTTTAAATTAAACTTTTCCCAAATTCAATGTGGAAAATTCTGAAAAAAGTTGAAAAATCTGAAAAAAGTTCAAAATTCTCGAAAATTTATCCATTTCACTTCATTTATTCTCGAGAATGTATAAAGTAAAATCAATGATAAAAACAGAAAAAGGAAATTCTTGATCGAATAAGAGAAAAATTAAACTTTCTATTTTAGAATGAAAAAAAAAAAACAAAAAAAAAAGACGAATATGGAATTTGATGAACAGAAACTAAAAAAGTATTGGCAGAAAAAAAGTAAGTATAAAATTACTTAGTTAATCTTCCAATACCAATGAAAAACAAAAAAACAAAACTAAGCACTATTGATAAATAGATAAAGATATTGATAATAACTAATGATAAAACTTTTAATGAAAAACAAAAAACAAAAAAAAAAAATCTCATGAAAATTAATTAATTAATGAATAGTTGATGAGATAGCAAATGTAATTGATTTTGATTAATTGATTGAACAAAGGAAGTGATAAATTAGCAGTATTTAATTCGCATTATTTTAATAACAATTTAATTTAAAATTCTCGACAAAAATCTAGTCGTCGAGAATTTAGCTTTTTTCTACATAATCATTCATTTTGTTTTTTTTTTGAAATAATATTTGCGCATTATTTTAATAACAATTTAATTTAAAACTCTCGACAAAAATCTAACTGTCGAGAATTTAGTTTTTTTTCTTTTAACATAATTATTCATTTTCCTCTTTCTTTTTTTGAAATAATATTTGCGCATTATTTTAATAACAATTTAATTTAAAATTCTCGACAAAAATCTAACTCTCGAGAATTTAGTCTTTTTTTTTTTAACATAATTATTCATTTTCCTCTCTTCTTTTTTTGAAATAATATTTGAAGTGCAAATAAAGAAATATCATATTGATTAATTGATTAATTGATCGATTAAATATTGCATTTATAATTTCAATGGCATATGAATGAAAAATTTTACGCGTCAAATAAACTTTAACCAAAAATTTTATGATTAAATTTAGGATTTGGGAAAATGAATGAGAAACGGAAATTTTCAATCTTTTCAATCTTAAACAACAGCCTATTGAATTTGTGGGTTAAAATGTTGATAATAAAAATGTTTGATAAAAGATAGCAATTAAATTTGCAATAAAGGCATTGAAAATAGCGCTTATTTATGCACTAATTACTTTGCAAATTAAATGAACAATTTTGGTTAGAATAGCAAATAAGCCATGTTCCCAGGCATCCCTAAATTCTAAATTTTTAAGTACCACTTCAGGAAGAATAAATTTTGTCAAAGAGTAATTTCCATGAACTAATTAATAATTTATTTCTAAAGATTTCCTTTATATGCTTGCCTTCAGAAGATTTCCTTTAATATGCTTAGCTTCAGAAGATTTCCTTTAATATGCTTAGCTCCAGAAGATTTCCTTTAATATGCTTAGCTTCAGAAGATTTCCTTTAATATGCTTAGCTCCAGAAGTAGCATACATTCATTGGTTCTTCTAGAATAAACCAGAAGCCAATTTACAATGCATCATCTATTGATGAAAGTTTTTTAGAATGAATTACATGCAAAATTCTAGAATGCAACATAGAATTAATTGGTCCTTCCAGGAAAAAAAAATACAAAGAATCACTGTGCATGCAATTTGAAATTATTGATCTTTCTAGAACGACATGCATGCAATTTACAATCATTGGTCCTTCTAGAATAACGTGCATGCAATTTGCAATACATCTATTGATAAAAATTTTCTAGAACGAATGAATTACATGCAACATGCAATCAATCTTCTAGAATGCAATATGCAATCATTGATAATTCTAGAACGAATGATAAAAAAAATAATTCATATGCATGCATTAGTTTCTTCCAGGAACAGAAGAATCATAATCAATTCATAATGAATCTACAAACTTTTTTTCTATACAAGCAATTAATTATTTATAGACTTCTTTTTCGTTTCAAACAATAATGCTTATGTTAAGTTGCATAATCGTCAAGCTTGAATTTTGCAGTATTCAGTATCATCAAGATGGAACACATTGCAATATGTATTCATAGAAGAATCATAAATGATCAATCATCTTTTATTACCTTCTAGGTATGCAATATACAATAAGCAATTCAGATGCATCTATTGTCCTTCTAGAATGAATCACATTTCAACATGCAACCTCTAATCTTTCTAAGAAGGGTATTTATGAGCAATGGATATGCATTGATTCTTCGAGAAATGATCAAATATTACGACTGATATACATTGATTCATCGAGAAATGATCAATACTATGATTGAAATATGTATTGATCCTTTGAGAAATTATTAATATTTACGATTGAACTATGTATCGACCCTTCGAGAAATAATCAAATATTACGACTGATATGTATTGATCCTTCGAGAATTGATCAATATTACTATTGAGTACAGAAGTACAAAATAAATTAAAATAATTAAAAGGATAATCAGTAGGATAATGACCAACTCAAGTCAACCAATCAAAAAAGAAAAACCCAAAAAAATATAAAAAATTATCTAAAATAGAATAATAACTACCAGGTTAAACAAGAAAAACTAAAATAAAAACTGAGCTAGATATTAAAATAATTCCTAAAAATTTATCGGGAATTAATCCTTCGAGAATTGATCAAATATTACGACTGATATGTATTGATTCTTCGAGAACTGATCAATATTATGATCGAACTACAAATTGATCCTTCGAGAAATCATCAATATTATGATTTAATTATGTTAAAAATCGGAATATATTTTGGAAAAGAAAAAGAAAAACGATGACATTTTTTCATTTCTATTGAAAAGTCGGAAAAAAGAACAAAAAAAAAATGAAGGCCTGTTATAATATAAAAATGAAGGCCTGTTATAATATAAAAATGAAGGCCTGCTATAATATAAACATCAGCATTAACGCATTCATCAGTTAACATAAATAATAGGCCTAAAATATAGGCATATGCTAATTTACAGGCCTACATAAATGAACAAAATATATGTTAAAGTACACAAAACAATTTATTTGTAAATACAATTTAATTTGTTAATAAATATAACTGTGAACTTTTTTGGATAAATATCAAATCGTACCGAGTAATTCATTTATAAATACAATATCTAAATGATATTATTATCAGTCGCATTTATCATCACATTCTCAATTCACGCAATCTTATCAATCGTAAACATGAAAAGTTTTCATTATGAAAAACGATGTATTGATAAGCAAAAATGCATAAGATATTTATATGTTGCAACATACTTTTGCAATAGCTTATACATTTTATCATTGTTATCATGTTATCATATATGATTATCAAAATATTATGCTTATAAGTATGGCGTGAAATATTGACGAGTAAAATGAAAGGAAATAGGGTGGAAAATTAAAAGGACGAGAAGCTATTTGATTTAAATGAACGCATGGGTGAGATTGTTTGATAAGATATTTAGACATGGCTATAGTGATAGTTCACTCTAGCCATGTATAATTTTGATTCATAAAATGGGCCAAATATGAGAAATGACAATTGGCTGCAACTATTATAATAAATAAACCTTTGGCTCCAATAGATCTAATATGATAGGCTTTTAAATAGAGAGGGGATTAAATTAGGAGGAAAATCTTTATCGTTAATCCTTTATCACAATTTTCCCATGATAATATAATATATGGCTTTGGCTTTGAAATTCATATCAAATTTTAAAAAGTATTTTTTTTTTTTGAAGAATATCCATTTTATTTCATGAGAATAGCAATTATAATCATGATTAGCATAATCATCATTCCAGATATTTATAAGCAGACGGGGAATGTTTATAAGTGTGCAAAAATGTTAATCATAATTTATTAATCATAATTATTATTTATAATCGTGTACTTGCTAATTAGTCATGATAATCATTCTTATTTGTTAACAAATTATGATAACATTCCTTTTTATCATGATTTATTAGTGTTATGAATAATATTTGTGACCATATGTCTGATCTACTAATAAATCATGATAACATTCTATATATCATAGTAAACATTGTTATTTTGATCTATTAATGGATAAGAAAGAAGTTATCACGATTTATCAGTAAGTAATAATATTATCATGATTTATAAGTAAATAAGAATGTTTATTAGTATGATTTTGGTTATTAATTATAAATAATTATTTATTATAAATATTAATTATAATTAAGTAAGTGTGCCATAGTGATTTACTAGTATGTGATAATATTATCATGATTTATAAGCAAAATGAGAATGATTATCATTAGCATTTCATAAATCAAAAATATAAGTTTACAAATCATTAACAAGAATAGCAACTGTACTACGCATATGTTAAACAGATTTGAAATCAACAAATGCAAATTATTGCAGATATGCAGTTTGCATGTTGATATGCAGCATGCACAACATGCAGCCGTTTTAATATTGCAGATGTGCAGCATGCACAATATGCAATTTTTTTAATATTGTACATATGCAGCATGCGTAACATGCAATCATTTTAATATTCAGATATGCGGCATGCAAAACATGCAATCGTTTTAATACATATGACATGGATTATTTTTTACTTTCCATCTGTATCAATCTATGTAAAAAATGATTCAAATATTATCAGTTAAGTCAAGGATTTTAATTAAATTATGATAAAACTACTCAGAATTCAAATATTATCAGTTAAGTCAAGGATTTTAATTAAATTACGATAAAACTACTCAGACTAATAAAAGATATGCTTTCATTGGTTGATTAAATCAGTGATATATATAAATTAGAAAATAAATTAGAATAAAATTTTTTATTGAATATTTTATCATTATGTAGTCTATTTGCAATATCGAATTTATTTATTCGTTCGACTAATAAGAATTATACATTTTGAAGATATAAGAAAGAATATTATCATGATTTATCAGTAAATAAGAAAGTGTTATCATCAGTTTTATAAGCATAAGAATAAGAATGTTTATTACTATAATTTTATCTTATCAATTATATGCAAGTAAATGTGTTATTGTGATTTTTTAAATTACCATATCTCTAATTAATTGGATAAATAAACTTTGATCAACAATGCTTAACAGTAAGTAATTTATGCGACATTTTGTAAACAGTTTGACATCAACGACAACAACAGCAACGAAAACAACAGCAACGACAACAACAGCAACAACAACAACGACAACAACAACAACAACAACGATCTTCCTCAATGTCAATGAATATAGAAAGATGATAATGTTAATTAAGTGCTCACACTCATCATCTTCTCCTTGCAAATTATTCTTTATATTTTATCCATGTTAATTTGCATATTAGGCATCTGGTAACCAAGATGAAATATTCATTCTAATCAATATCATTATTTAATATCATTATTTAATGATTATTCCATTTATATGGGTAAAATTTATCAATAAATAAATCAATCGATAAATTATATTAAACTACAAGATAATTCCTATATTATGAAATATGAAAATCTTTCTCCCACTTCTTTTAATTTTATTCATTTTCTATTTCATAATTATCTTCAAGCAAATTCTCTAAAAATTGATATAAAATTACTAGAATTAAAAATAGAATAGATTAATTTTTAAATATGGATATCACTGATTAGAGATATCAGTGATTAGCCTATAGTAACTCAAGTTATCCATAGATACTAATAATAGGTTAACTTTGCTTAAAATTAATTTCATATTCGTTAACTCTTTCAATTTCCTATGAATGTGTATTTTACTTAAAGAAATAAATTAATAAAAATTTTTGCTATATTTGAAAATAATAGCGTAATTTACTGATACACTGATACTACATGTTATCAATAGCTTCTGACTTTTCTCGAGAATTTCAAGACTTTATCATAAAAGGCGAGAAAAGGAGAAAATTCCCAAAGTATTAAAAAATAATATAAATTATAGAAAATCGAATGATTAATTCAATCATTACACAAAATATTATTATAACATAACGAATTAAAATTAATGATGAACTATATTTACGAATTTTTATCATTTATGCTATTTCTAAATGATCCAAACTGTATGCTAACAATTATCAGTAAGTTGTGATAATAAAAATCAGTAAGTTATGATAATATGCTAACAATTATCAGTAAGTTGTGATAATAAAAATCAGTAAGTTATGATAATAAAAAGTTTTAATTTTATTATTACTAATTTATGGAATAATTAAAATATTTTAGAAAAATTACATAAGTCGAGCTATTTTAATATGTTTCAAATTTGATAATTTGGAATTTCGAATAATAATTTATACAAAAATTAAAAAATTATTTCTCGAATACCACCTATGGCTTCATTGAAACTGCAAAGTAATAAAGTAATTAAAATTTTATAATTAAAATACAAAAAAAAACACATCGAAATTGAAATGAACAATGAATGAAAATAATTTTTAAATAATTTTATAAATCTAAAAGGTATTCAATATAAAAATTCGAAATTCTTTAAGCACATAAAAGAAATTAAATAAAAAGGAAATTTAACTTTTATCGGAAATTATCTTAAAAATGATCTCGAAGAAATAACCCTAAGTAATTTATTGAAAATTATCTAAAAATAATCTCGAGAAGAATAGTTTCTTGTTAATTTAAAAATTCGAAAAATTTTAGTTTTATAAAAAATTAGATAAAAATATTTTACTAAGAGACTTATCGAAAATTATCATAAAGTTGATTTGGAGAATTTATCAGATGATTGAATCATTCGAAAATTTTTCGACAATCAACTTATTATCTATGGTACAATGAAAGATTCTTCCTTCAATATGATAATAAATGATACTTATTAAATTATGTTATATATCATATCATATCAAGATCCAGTTTTGTGAAATTTTTAAAATTCCCGAGAACTCGCTTCTGATTTTTCCATAATCTTTGTTAAATCGACGAAGATAATGCCATTTAAAATATAAAATTATTTTTGTTGTCGTCCGTTTCTTTTTTTTTTTTCTAAAAAGAATTCTCAAAATTCTAAACTTCTAAAAATATCCAATTGCAGTTCTTCGTTTTTCATCAAAATTAATTAATTCAATCTGTCAAAAAACTAAGTTTTGTCTAATGGAAAGTTGTAAAATTGTTTTAAGAGAAGGAAGTTTAAACATTTCAAATTAAATTGACAAATGCTATTTTTGCTGAGAAGAATATTTCGAAAAATAACTATTGGCTTGCTCGGAGGATTTTTTGAACTTTTTTTTTTTATTAATAAAATTTTATTTCATTTAGGAAAGGGAAAATTTTTTACTCGCAAAATTTTCTGCGAATTAATTTTTCAAAATAATTTAGAATTGAACTAAAAGCACTCAAATAGATTTTAATTTTAATGCAAAAAAATATTGCAAATATTTTTATCGAAATTTATTGATATTGAAATTTGCTAATAATATAAATGATTGCCTTCTTTTCTTGCATAGCAAAAACAATGTAGTAAAAAAAAAAGTTAGTGATAAAAAAAGCTAATGATAAAAAAAAGATAATGATAAAACGATAAATAGCATTGTGGGAAGGAAAAAAAAGATAGAGAAACAAATTTTAAATTTACTGAATTAATTTGATAAAAAAAAATTTGTAATCCAAAATTATCACTTTATTTGCTTTAATTAAATTTTATTTGCAACTTTAATGATAAAAAAAAAGAAGCATTACCTATGTAAATAAAGCATATGAAGAGGACAGGTGTGCATAGACAGGTAAAAGAATATGTGAAACAATGTATATAAAGAAGACAGGTATGAACAAATGTAAACAAATGTACCTGCTATCTTCTCTCCTCGAGCATGCATTATTGAATAGTTTAAAAATAAAACTAAAAAATATATGAAACAATGCATATGAGGAAAATATGTAACAATAGGTAAGACTATAAAACAATAAATATAGGATGGACAGGTGTGCACAGGTAAAAGAATATATGAGAGTGTATTATATTAATATTTCAATGAATAGTTGGAATAAATGGACAGAAAAGTTATGCATAAGATATGTATATATATATATAGATGTATATACTTGAATGAATTTAAGCCTATTGTTGAAATAAATTGGAAACATTTAATATCAATCAAATTTTCAAATTAAGCTATTTAAAATTTGTCAAATTTTATTTATAAAAGTCTTTTAGTTAGCATTGAAATGAAAGTAAATTTTACACTTTGCTGATAGTAAATTTTACACTAAAAATAAGCTTAAAATTTTGAATTTGAACAAAAAAAAAGAATTTGAAATTGAAAATGAGATTGAAATTCGAAGTTAGAATAATTGATAATTTGAAATTAGAATAATCAATAATTTGAAGCTAAAACAATCAATAATTTGAAGCTAGAATAATCGATAATATGAAATTAGAATAATCAGTAAAATGAAGCTAAAATAATCAATAATTTGAAGCTAGAATAATCAATAATTTGAAGTTAGAATAATCGATAATATGAAATTAGAATAATCGATAATTTGAGGTTAAAATAATCAATAAATTGAAATTAGAATTAATCAACTTAAAGAAAAGCTAATTAAAAGTGAAAAAGAAATAAGTTAAAATAAAAGATGAAAACATACAATTATCATTTCAAATTCTAAGATTTTTTTCGTTCAAATTTTTATAAAATATATGAAATTTACCAAAATATTAATACTTTTATTTCAGTTCTATTTAATTTCAAATAATCGAATTATAAATGTAGTGATCGCAAAGATGATATCAAAATCGAGAATGATAACAGGTGTTGCACTTCGAATACTTTAAAACGCTAAACAAGCTAGGCTAACATTTTTCAGATTGTAAAATAAAAAGAGAATTTTTTTTAAAAGAATATATGTAATGTACTAAAAAAATAAAAATAAAAATTTATGAAATAATGATTTCCTTCTTTTTTAACTTTCGAAATTTTATTCAACAAATTCTTCTAAGAATGCATTTGATAAGTTGATAAGTTGACAAGTGATAAGCATACCCATCAGTTTTTTCGTTTCCATCAATATTATTGATAAGAAAAAAAACAAATAAAAATTTAATTTTTGCCTACTTAAAGTCAATTTGCAGTTAAGAATTGGAAATTAAAATAAAATAAATTTCTCGAACAAATAAATCTATTCCATTTCAATTTTGATTATTCTATTTTTAATTCTTTTCCATTCGTTTTCTGGAAATTCTCTTTTCAATTTATTTCCATTCATTCTATTCTATGCCATCAATTTGAACAATGTTTAATCTGTCTCAATTCGAATTAATCTAATTTGATTAATTTTAACCTCATTTTAATTTCAATTCGGATTAATTAATTGGAAGTAAAATTGCGAAGCAAATATTATGTATTACTATTTGCATCGGATTATTTGAAAATGATGCAAATGTAAAATGTGCAGAAATATTCGTTTCAGATTGAAACAGAAAGATTGAAATTTGTAATGTGATAGATGATTAATCAAAATATAATTTAAAAAATAATCAATAAAAAAACGTTAACAGATTATCACTTTAACAAATTATCACTTCGATAAAAAGCGAAAATAACGAAGAATAATATTTACTATTTCATACTTAAATTATTTTAGCTATTTATTTGATTAAATTAAATTATATTATCAAAATGATAAAATGATATAAAATTTGTAAAATTAGATAGAGAAAAATTTTAAATATTTCAAATGTAAATGATAAACGAATTAATTGAAATAATTAAAATAAATTCTAATTAGTATGCTAGTATTTTACTATTTAATTCATTTTTAAATTTCAAAAAAAATGACTGAAAAAAAATTAGCAAAAAAATCGGAGGAATGTGAATAATGGATGAAATTAAAATTTGAAAAATGGATCAATAAAAAAAAGAAAAAAAGAAGATTAAAAATATAGTCTAGAAATTTTATATATTGTATATATTTGGGATTTATCCTAATTCATTCTCGACCTTAGGATTTATCCTAACTCATTCTCGACTTTTTTTTTTTATAAATCATTCATGTCTTACATGAGAGTATAATATATGCATAGATAAGATGTCAAATGTCAATCCATTAATAATCCATCTTAACATTCATTGCACTAATCCCGTAAATCTAATTTCCGATATGTTTACAAAAATTTTACATACGATTAACGAGAGTAAACAAATGTCAATAAAATTGATATAAATTTGAAATAAAAAAAAAGTATAGTGAAAATTTGAAAGCAAAATTGAATCGTTCTATGTATGCCTATGAACTATTTGAAAGATTGAACTGTCAGACGAATCGGAAAAATTTTTTTACGAAATAATTGTGAAATTAATAGGTGGAGAAGTACAGAATTGCAATCTCGACGAGACAAATAGAAATGATGAAATAATTTGGAAAAAGAGAGATAGAAAGTAATTTGAAGGGAAAAAAAGATGAAATATTTGCAAGGAAAGGAAAGGAGAAAGCGGAAGCTGATAAAGTCATAAATTATTGCTTTTAAAATTTGTTATGACTTTTAACAATTCATCATGTAACAATTGCGCTCGTCTGACGATGAACAGTTGGTCAAAAAGGCTCTGAAATTTGTATGCAAATAGCCAGTGTGTTAAAATAGAGACAAGAAAATTTGAGCCAATAAACTGAATAAGTTTTAACTTTTAAAAATAATCTGGCCAAGATGTATCGTAAAAGCATATGTATATATTTATTTATTGAAATTTGTACAAAAATAGCCAGTGTGTTAAAATAGAGACAAGAAAATTTGAGCCAATAAACTGAATAAGTTTTAACTTTTAAAAATAATCTGGCCAAGATATATAGTAAAAGCACATGTATATATTTATTTAAATAAGCGTGCAAAAATTATTACTGTTTATAAAATATAATAGAAAAAAAAAATATTCAAAATGAAAATATTACGGAAACAATAAAAGAAATTTAATGACAAGCGTTATTGCCTAGCCAAACTTTTGGCTAGTTTGCAAATAATTTGGCCAAATTTTAAAGTGCCAATCCTAGTTTGCTCATCAACTTGAATAGCAATATTTTATCAATAATTTATGGTTAATTAAAAATTTTTTTTTTTTGATACAAAAGAATTCTATGACAAATTCGAAAAAATTTTTGATTAATTATTAAAAAAATAAATAAAATGATTTTTTCATTGGAATTTTTTTAAATCTCAAAAAAAAAGTTGAATTTGTTCTAATATTATTCCGCCTGTTAATAATACAAAAAATTTGAATAAACTATTTTGTGAAATAAATTCAAAAAATTAAAATAAATCGAAAAACACAAAACGAAAGAGGGATTGAAAAAAAAAGAGAGATGTTTCAATAAAATGAAAGTAATAACTTTTTCTGATAACTTTTATTCTTCAACATATTTTAAAAAATTTAATCATTTTATGATATTTTTAAAATTAGAAATTATTCATGAATTTGAACAAAAATATTATTTCTTTTTTATTTTTTTTTTTGAAACCTTCTTTTTCGCTTTCTTTTTTTTGCGAATCAGAAATTAATGATTCAGAAGGTATAAATTGAAAAAAATTTTTTTTTTCTTTAATAGTTTCATAATAAGATGGCTCTACTGAAATTCGCTGAAAAAATAATTTAATTTATTTTAAAATCAAAAAAGTAACATTTTCAAATGAAGAGAAATTCATTTGCATCTAATTCATTTGCATCTAATTTTATGATTCCTGATCAAGCAAATAATTTTATCTGAAGCTAAACATTTTAATCAGATTGATATAATAACTTTTCATATTGATAATGAAATATAAATATTTTTATCGATGATAACTTGCGATAATCGATAGAGCAGAATAATCAAGAAGAAATTTATAATTGTTGTAAATTATGAATTAATCGATTTGACATAAGATGAAACTTCTATGAATGTATACGTATTTTGTCCAGATAAGGTCAAGTTGATTTTGCGTTGTTCATTTCAAGTTTATGGAACGATATTAAAATTTCATCGATGAATGAGTACGAGTACTTATTTCGTTAGATAAGGTAAATCATCAGGTTAAATTTGTATTATTCATTTTAATTTTCATCTTATCGTCATCCTCATCATAAAATATTACAATGATTCTTAACGATAACAATGAGGTTTCATCTATTATCATCATTCTATTTCTGTAATCATAATTATACCTTTACTTTTGAAAAATCCATTTTAAGGTTTAATTATTGACCATGAAGAAATGCATGTTTAAAACCTAGCAATTAAAGGTACATATCTGTCATTTTGCGAATATATCGTTGGAATTGACTTATAACGATATATCAATGAATCAATTCGATTATAATAAGTTAGAAATCGAGTAATTTTCAATCTCGAGATTCTTAAAAATGACGAGATGAAAGAGTAAGTAAGCTAAAAATTACAGGAGTAAATAAATTAAAAATTTGAACTCATTATAATTAGAATTGATTTTAAGTATCATAAATCAATCTATTGGTGGTACTCGAGAATGATATAGGTTTTACTTAAGTTTAATTGCTATGCTTTACATATGTGCATTTTTTTTTATGAAAAATAATAAATATATATTAAATGTTCAAAATAGATTAAGGAATTTGATTTATTTATTCAAAAAATTTTGGCTTAATTTTTTTTTACGCTTCTTCTTTTAATACTGTATACGTTTTTCAGTCGTCATTTTACATGCTTGATGATTATACACGATGATCACTTGACATATTTGCGTGAACTCACTTGACGTATTTGTGAACTTGATGATTATACTCACTTGACGCATTTGAACTTGATGATTATACACGATGGTCACTTGACATATTTGAGGAACTCATTTGACGTATTTGCGGAACTCATTTGACGCATTTGAACTTGATGATTATACACGTGACACTTGACATATTTCGTGAACTCACTTGACGTATTTGCGGAACTCACTTGACGCATTTGTGAACTTGATGATTATACACGAATGGTCACTTGACATATTTGCGGAACTCATTTGACGTATTTGCGGAACTCACTTGACGCATTTGTGAACTTGATAATTATACACGATGATCATTGACGTATTTCCGAACTTGATGATTAACACAATGGCCACTTGACATATTTGCGGAACTCATTTGACTATTTGCGGAATCACTTGATGTATTTGTGAACTTGATGATTATACACGATGATCATTTGAGTATTTCCGAACTTTGATGATTATACACGATGGTCACTTGACATATTTGCGTGAATTCCTTGACGTATTTGCGAATTCACTTGACGTATTTGCGGAACTCACTTGACGCATTTGCAAACTTTTTCGTCAAAAAAAAAACATCCAATAATTAATTAGTCGAATTAAAAAATTAAGCAATTAAATGGATCGGATCTTTCGCTTGTTAATAGAAAAAGATTTAAATGAATGTGTAACAATTAAAAAACAAATCAATAAAGTTAACAACTGAAAGATTTCTGATTTAAATTTTAGTATCATAAGGCAAATTAGAGTATAGAAGATTAGATGAACCTTAACAATTGAAAGATTTCTGATTTAAATTTTAGTACTATAAGGAAATTAGAGTATAGAAGATTATGAACCTTAACAATTGAAAAATTTTGATTTAAATTTAGTACCATAAGGTAATTAGAGTATAGGAAATTAGGTGAACCGTTACAAATGAAAAATGTATATTATTGCTTTCATAGCTTCAATAATCAAATACTATAATTATTGCTTTCGAAAATGTAAAATATATTCATCAAATCTTTTATTCCATTTTCTTCCATTAAGAATTCTTACATCTGTCAATCTCGAAGTCTCGAAATATAAGGGATCAGAGTAAAAGGTTAAATTATTATGTACTTAATACATCAAGATTAATTTATTATTTATGAAATTGTTAGTAGAAATTAAATTATCATTTAGATTTATGAAAATTTGTACAAAAACAAAAAAAAAATTAAGAAAATTTACTGTAATCGGATTAAAAAAAAAAACAAATAAACGATGAAAATGATATGAAAATTTTTTTTTAAAAGTGAATTAGGAGCAGAAAATATGAAATTAGTAATTATTTTTAATTGAGATAATTTATTAATTATTATTTCCATTGGCAATTTAAATTAAATTGTTTTAAATATTAACATTGCTAATTTAAATTCCAATTAATTGTATGATTGCTTGCATTTAAATTGTTTTATCGAATTTGATCAAATTGCGGTAAACTACTTTACAAATATATATTAATATATGATTTTACAACCAAAAAAAAAAAAACGCAAGCTGCTAAATTTTAAAAGCGATTTATGGATTAGCTTAATTAGTATTTGTATTTGAGACATTAATTAGCTAACTAATTATTTATTTGATGACAAAAATAGCACAGATGGAGCTATTAGAAAGAGAAAATTTGACGAGATTTCAATATTTATATTTGTTTGTTTCCATTAGTTTGCATCGAATAGAAATTACTGGCAATTTATGGAATACATAAAAGTAAGTAATTAGTAAGGCATGATTGACTATATTTTAGTATTAAGGTCATTTGCATTAGATTAGTGTTAGGCTCAGTTGCAATCTATAAATTCAATTAATTTTAGTCCTAGTCCTCTTTAATTGTATATATAAATTTGAGGAGGAGCTAAAGAAAAATTCTAATTTTACAAAAAGAAAAAAAAAGAACGATGATTTTTCCTAACTTTTTTTTTTTTAATATTCAGATCAATTAGTCAATAATTGGAGTTTTATCATTATTTAGATATTTATTAACAAATTAAATAATTAGAATTTTATCTTTGTTTAGATAAATCAATAGATTTGGACCAGTTTTTTAATACTCAAATCAATTATCTAATAATTAGAATTATCCATTGTTTAGATCAATCAATAAGTTAAACTTTTAGAAATTTGATTTTGATTTTACGAAATATTGGCCAAGATGATCATAGTTTGAGTGAAAATGATAACTTATTTGATATACTTTCCCAATTAAATTCACTATAAATTATACTAAAAATAAGTTACAATCGTAATAACAAATGGCACAATCAACAAAATATAAATATTGAAAAATACGAGGATTGAAAAATACGTGATCGAGAAATTTTAAGGATAGGGTTAGAAGAATAGCGATTTTCACATGATTTCGAAAATTTAAATATAAGTGCTGCAAGGAAAGAATATTCATGTGATCAAGATATTCAAGGATAAAAGTAGAAGAATCGCGGTTATTCAGATTAGGAAATATTCAAGGATTCTTTTTTATGAACTGATAACATTAAAGCAAAGTGATATCATTAAGTAAATATAGTTAATTATGTTACCTGGACAGTAAACAATACAGAGGACAATGATGAAATATAGTAAATTATTTAAATAAATTATAGCTGTTTTTAAGTTCTCATAAGAATACACTTGACAGTATGTTTAACTTTCAAAAAAAAAAAAATTAACTTTTTAAAAAGCTATTCGGTAATATGTTGTACTCTCAAAATTATCAAACTAACATTGTCCAGATGATTTGCTATCACATTATGTTTATCCTTAGAAAACTTTGCAATTTTACAAGTAATTTTAATTTTCCTAATTTGACCTAGATATATTTTATTCTTATCAATGATGATAAATTTGGAAGGCAAAAAAATAAATTTACAAAATTTCTAAAGAGAAATCATAATATGACTGATATGATACATACATTTTCGAACATATCATATTTTATTCAGTAATTTCTTAAAAGATTAAATATATTTTAATTAAAGAAAACAATGATGTGGAAAAAGAAAGATTGTAAAATTTCTGAAGAAAAATATAATGTCACGATATAACTATTTATAAATAGATTCCTTTATGAATAATTATAAATAGTTCTTAAAAAAACAAACTGAAATTAATTAGGAAATTTGAAATTATTAATTGATATCAAATGTCTTCCGTATTCACTGATTACACTTGATGTTGGCATTTTTCGCATTCATTGGTCGATAGATGACCAAACAAATGAATTTCTCCAAATTTTTTTGGCCATAGTAATTTGTCTTATATTGTTGAAAAAATCTGCCTTCATGATATATATGTGATTTGATAAATTCATTTGCTTTTTTGCTTTTGATTTTGCTAGAAAGAACTCTACGAAGGAAGAACCATCAAAATTACAACAAGTTTCAATTGTTAAATTAAAATTTGAAATTTTTATGGCTTATCACAGATCAAATACTACGAAGATTTTAGGAATTTGTCGTGAGGAAATACAAATTTGTCGCTGATCATGTGGCAACTGCAGAATTTTTGATAGAATATTCTGTTTATCAGAAATTTCTGATAAAATATTTCACATATTAGAAAATTTCTGATAAAATATTTCACATATTAAGAAATTTTTGATAAAATATTCTACATATTAGAAAATTTCTGATAAAATATTTCACATTTTCAGAAATTTTTGATAAAATATTTCACATATTAGAAAATTTCTGATAAAATATTTCACATTTTCGGAAATTTTTGATAAAATATTTCACATATTAGAAAATTTCTGATAAAATTTTTCACATATTAAGAAATATTAAAAAATATCTGATAAAATATTTCACATTTTCAGAAATTTTTGATAAAATATTTCACATATTAGAAAATTTCTGATAAAATATTTCACATTTTCAGAAATTTTTGATAAAATATTTCACATATTAAGAAATATCTGATAAAATATTTCACATTTTCAGAAATTTTTGATAAAATATTTTATTTATTCGAAAATTTCCAATAAAATATTTCTTTTTTTCACTAAAGTTTCATTAGTGTTGCAAATTCATTACAATGTTGCAAAAAAAAATGATCCAGAAAAATTAATAAGAAATTCTCAGCAACTCTTAGCACAATTCTCGAAAAGGTAATAAGGGGATAAGCTGCTGATGAAATTTAAATAAATTTCTCAACAACAAAATATTTCAACAAATGAAATATTTGGAAGCTCTTCAATGCTAAATTATCATCCGTATTCCAAAGTACTGTTTTTACTTATGCTAATCGAGAAATGATTTTAAGATAGAACTAGCAAATACTGATTGGATAAATTTTATCAAATCCCTGAAAATATTTGAGAAAATATGAAAGTTGCAAATAGTACTAGGATGGATTTAATTTTCAGCTATTATTTGATGAATGTAGCTTGTGTAGCAATGAAACGAAAATTTCAATGGAAATTTTAACGTTCAAATTCTTTAATTTTAGCCTTCTTCAAACTTCAATTTAGTATCATATCCCATATGTATGTGCTACAAAGCTCATTAGGATTGTGGTTGGCTTAACATAAAAATCTCAACTAATAATGTAAATTTAGAATATTCAAAAAAAAAGCGCTGATTAATGCGGAAAAAGATGATTGACGAGAGAAGTGTTAAATCCCTAAAGTCTCTCTCTGTGTGCCAAAAATTAGTTTTGCAACGAATTTTGTGCTTTTTAACTTCAAACATATTTTTGCAACAAACATATTTAGCATTCACAAAAATATATATGCTACTTGACTTGATTATTCGTTGCATAAAAAAGTTTTACAAATTGTAAAATGAAATTAAAGAAATTTAGCAAACGAAACTTTTACTTTACTTTAAAAATTATCGGATATGCTAAGATTATATTTCAAATTCAATAATTTGAATGAACGATTAAATTACAGATGCTCTTTTTTTTTGATCAAAAAAAAATTCTTGCCAAAAAAATCTTTAAATAAATTTTTTCAGAAATGAAAAAAAAACGAACCATTTTTCGCCAGCTTCTAAATCTTCATCACTATCAATTTCACTTTCATCTTCACCATGATTTATACTAGTTGTATCATCACTACAGTCACTATCACAATTTGTATTCTTATTAATCGAATCTCGAAGTACCATTTTTTTCTTCTGCTGAAAAAAAAAAATAGATTTTGAGAAATTAAATTTAAATGATTATTCAGCGCCTCGAGATTATATGGAAATCGACTGATAATAATAATTAAAAACTACAAAAACTTTAATAAATTCATACAACTTTGTGTAGATTAAAATTATTTAAATCTATGCGGAATTTAAGGTTTTATATCAAATTTTACAATCTGTAAATATTCAAATGTGAAACAAAACACTTCTGAAAATAAGTTTTAATTTCTCAAAAAAAAAAAAATATCTGATTGACAACTTTGGTTGGGGAATGCGAGTGATGCAAAAAAACAGATGAAAAGTTAGCAAGCAAAAGGGTTCATTAATAAACAGATAATGGAAAACAATATAAATATTCTAAATATGGCACTTATTTTATTTTTTATTATTTTGTAAAAATTGTTTCGTTGCGAAAAGGTCAGAAGTAGATGGGAAGGTCAAAGAGGACAAATCAGAAAGGTAAGCATATGAGTAAACAAAGTTAATTTGCAATGTTTGAAAATTACTACAGCAAATATCAAATCCAAAATGCATTAGTAAAAATTGTTTCGATATTAAAAGTGTGCGCAAATGGAAAGGTTAAAAACGACAAAATTATCAAGGTAAGCTGAATAATTTGCAATGCTTAAAACTTATTGAAGCAAAATTTAATAGTAAGTAGTACGAGTAAAAAATAATCACTTAGGATGTAAGTATTTCCTATAATTCTCTAAATTTCATTTCAATATTTTTATTTTTTTCTCAAAAAACAAGAAAAACACTATAAAAATGTTAATTTTTAATCATCCAAATGTTGTAAATAAAAATTTAATACCAAAAAAAAGATGATTTTCTTGCAATTATTTCAAAATGATAATTTAGAATTACATGTGATACTTAAGATTATAGATTATTTCAACGTATTTAATTCAAAATTATTCAATGAAATAAATAACTTTTCAAAATCTGATGCAAATTTCATTTTTGCAATTTTGCATTATCTATCCAATGAATTGTATTATTTTAATGACTATCGTTAGCAGTATGTTTCTCAAAATACAAGATAGCTCTTATATTTCGATTGCATATTATTGAAGTGTTTAGGTAAAATATACAAATAAAAATTTTTGATTTGGCATATTTTTCATAATGAGATAAATAGGAATATGTAAAAATAAGCTGCTTTTTTGCTGTTGAAGCGTTGCAAAGAACTTTGAAGAGATGAATTTAAATTGTTTTGAAGAGGGAGGAAGCGTATATTTCGTTGTTATTATATATAAGCATCTGTTTGTTATTATAAGCTACTTGCAACTAAATATATATAATTAATCTTTTCGTTCAAAAACAAATCAACTATCATATATATATATATACATTTTTTTATGCTTATTACTATAAGAGCCATAATAAAATAGCTGTAGTATATTTATTGGATGTTTCATTTCATCCTATGTAAATGATAACAGATCTGAAAAATGTCGTGAAAGTTTCAAGCATTTCAATAAAACAAATGTTAGTATATGAAGATGTAAATCATTGATATTTAATCATTGATAATTGCGTGAATGATAAAGGACGTGAGTTGCAAATAAGTATATATAATTAATCTTTTCGTTCAAAAATAAATCAACTATCATATATATATATATATATATATATACATTTTTTTATGCTTATTACTATAAGAGCCATAATAAAATAGCTGTAGTATATTTATTGGATGTTTCATTTCATCCTATGTAAATGATAACAGATCAGAAAAATGTCGTGAAAGTTTCAAGCATTTCAATAAAACAAATATTGGTATATGAAGATGTAAATCATTGATATTTAATCACTGATAATTGCGTGAATGATAAAAGATGTAAGTAATTAATCAATCTTTTCGTTTAAATAAGTAGTTAATCTTTTCATCTAAACATTATTCATCATATACTTATTTTTTTGAATATTACTTATTTTTTTGAATATTACTATAATGTCTTAATAAATCTTAATAAAACTGTTAATTTATTTATTGGATATTTCAGTTCATCCGGTGTCAATAAGAAGTGAAAATTCTAAAAGTTTCAAATGTTACAACAAGATATTATAGACGTCTGAAGATGCAAATTACTGATATCCAATCACGATACAATGTGAATGATAACGGGCATGAAAAATGTTCCAAAAGTTTCAAGCATTCTAACAAAACAGTACTAATGATTGATGATACAAATTGTTGATATATAATCACTAATTGATATATAATCACTAATATTTGCGTAAATTATAATTAGCTACACAAATCTTTTCCAGATCATAATTGTGAATAACGATATTGAGAAAACTAAGCTACACTAAGTATTTTATTTACCTGTTTATTCTATTAATTAGATTTCTTTGCCAACTGTCGCAGTGATATATAGAGCAATTAAAGTAAATATAATTAGAATGAAACAAATTGCTATTGCTACATTTTCACTTATTTTATGAAGCATAAATTTTCAGACATATTTTAAGTTTAATTTCAAATCTCTTATAATGAGTAAAATTTATTTCAATCATTAAAAAGTTATGTGAATAATAAATTTAGCAAAAATTCGAGAATGAATCTATTAAATGAAGTTATTTTAGAAATTTAAATTGTATTTATGATAAATTCTTACGATAAATCAGTTAAGATGTAATATCAAATTGAAAAAAAAGAGGTTAATACATAATTAAATGAAATTAATTGTCTGACTAATCAAATGAGAAAATGAAATGATAAATTTCAAATTCAAAATATTCTCATTCAAAATTAAAAAAATTGTACAAATCACAAACAAGTTATAATGGATTGTGAACAAATAAAATTATATGAACGTACGTTAAAACATAAATTATCATTATAATTCAATATTTCATCATTTCAAAAATTATACTTTATTTATTTCTTGCAAAATGAATATATTGATAGTTGAAAATAGTTATTCTGATATTGATAGTTGAAAATAGTTATTCTGATAGAATTCTAACAAAAAAAGAAAAAAACAAATTTTATTATTTTACGTATCATAAAACATTTGAACTAAATGAATCTATTAAAGGCAAAATAAGATGAAAATGAAGAAGGTAAAATACGAGAGAAAGTAAATATTAGTTTTTCTTTCGTTTTTCAAGATTTGAAATTAAAGATTGAAGGGATGAAGTTTGAATAAATATGATTCATTCGACTCGATGAAAATTGTAAATAGCAAACGAGTAGTAAATAAGCTTAGTAAGATTATATCGAACTAAAAATATTAACCAACTTTTTATCCCATTTTTTAAGCTTAAAAATTAAAATCATTCAAAGACAAAAAAAAAAGAACAAAAAAATCAAAAAACGCTCAAAGAGAAAAGAAAAAAACAAAAAAAAAAAACAAAAAACAAATAGTTAATGATCGAATTAGCTAGCAAAATAAGCTGATAGCCAAATGCTATGCAAAAGTCAAATGTGAAAATTTGAAAAAGCCTTCGTTCAAATCTTTATCAATCCGATGGGGAATAACAGATGGTCACTAAATGCATTGTCATGTCATCGTGATGTAACACCGATAGGATTCATCTTTTCATCTGGCTATTTACTTTCTGTCATATTTAACGAATTGACAGCTTGATGCGAACAAAGATTATCAAAAGTTCATGAAATTAAAATATTTCAGTAAAAATTTACCTCATTTCCTTGAGTTTATAAAAGTTCATGAAGCTAAAATATTTTATCAAAAATTCACCTTCACCTCAATGCTTTAACAATTATGCTCATCAAAGTTTTTGAAATTAAAATATTTCAGTAGAAATTTACCTCAATTATTTAACAAAGACTGCAAATAGTATTAAAATTTATAGGAATTAATTCTTCATATGTAAATATTAATTAACAACGAATGGATTGACTTTTTTTTAATAGATTAGACATGTAAAATATGATAATTATTATAAATATTATTTGTCATTCTTTCATTCATCATTTTGTGAATATTTACATTTCAGATTAAAATTCCAATTCAGATTTTAAGTTGCAATTAAATCTTTCAAAAATTCATTTATTTTCTAAGAGTAATTAAATATTTGCGGAATAATATTTCCATTCGTTGACGATTAATTGTATGCGAAAATATGTTTGCATAATTGAATGAGAAGTACTATGTTGGATCGTCCCATTTGAAAAGCGGTACTTGACCGATCCAGCGGAAATTTTATTTTCTTTTCCCTCAATTGATTTCTTAATTTCCCATCCGATATAATACATTCAATTTCTATCATTATGATTTATGATTGAAATAAAAAGTGAAATATTATTCGAAAGTTTTATTCAGCTAAGAAATTTTAAAATTCCAATCAAAACTTTTTTTTTTTTGCCACCTGTAAAAGCCTGCTGAAAAACAAAGAACATTTTTAATTTAATGAATTTTAATAAATTTATTTATTACGTATTTTTCGAAAGGAATGCAAAAAAATGAAAAATTTCGTCGAAATAATAACAAATTAATGATTAATAATGTATTAATGATTTATTACTTAATAAGTATCATTTTGGCAAATTGAAATTAATTAATTTATTTCTCTTCAATTAATTTGATTTATTAATTTAATATTTCGTCGAAATTTCAGCTAAATTATATTTTTATAGATTGATTAGATATGGTATAAGGCATTTTTTTATATGATAATAAGCATAAATTTTTTCATTACAAATAATTTAAAAATATTTGAATAATCTAAAAATTTCTTTTTTCATCCTAAAATTTGCGAAAATCTTTAAATATGACAATGAATTTTAATGTATACTTTTTTTTTGATAATTTCGAATAAATAATTGAATGAGATAAAAAAGCATTTTGAAAAGATGAATTGATGGAATTATCTTTTGTAACAAATTGGTCGTAATCCTTCATGGCAAAAATTCTACTATACAAATAATTGATTCAGACAATTACTGCAAATACATTTCTTAATCAGTAATGATAGATAACCGTAAATTATAATTAGAAGTAAATCAAATTGAAATAAATAATTTAATTCAAACAATTGATACAAATAATTAAAGTAAAAATCAAATACACATTTAGTAATTTGAAATGGATAACTTAACTGAAAATCAAATATCATTTACCAATTGAAATGTGTAATTTAAATTGGAAATCAAATATGTAGTAAATAAGTAAACAAGTAAATTTAAAAAAAAAATAGAGAATATCCTCCAACAAACAATATTCATCATATTTAAAGTTACATTGCTTATTTAATTTATCACCAAACAAGTTCCTATATTAGATACACTTAAATTCAGGTTATCAATAATTATGCTCATTATCAAAGCGATATTGTAATTTGTCATCCTATATTTCAGGTATATTTAAAATAACACTATCATAGCAATAAGTAATAAATCATACAATTATTTCAATGGAATGAAAAATTTAATTTCACACAAAAAAAAACCTAAGGCATTGGCATATATTTTAATCTAAGAAAAACAACAGAAAAAAAAAGTAGATGGAAAAATAAGCGAAAATTAAAACATCAAACGAAATCAAACGTAATCGAATCATTTGCAAGCAAAGGTATATTTTAATTTAAGGAAGGAAAAAGAAATTAATGGAAGACATTTCAAGATTAAAACATCAATCAATGCTAAATTTAATCGAATCAAATTTAACAACATAAATTCTAATCTATAGTCTTAAAAAAAATGGTATCAAAATTTTCATTTCAAAATATAAAAGTAACTTTTTTTTTTTGATTATCAAGGATTAGATAAATTTTACAAATTTATTGAAATTGAAGATTGAATGATTGAGGCAGTTACCGATTGTAAAATTATATATGTAAATGTCTTCGTCATTTCCACAATCAAAATTACCAACATAACAATTGGAGGTCATTTTCGATATTTAAAATATAAATAACAATTACAATTAAAAAAACGGCTGCGTGAGCGGATGAAAGGTATGATGATTTTTGCAATTTTTAAATGACAGAAATATTCGTAAAAAGAGAAAATGATTGTATGAAAAAATTTACGAAATTCGTAAAACGAAAAAATGATTGTCTGAATAAATTTACGAAATTCGTAAAAAGGGAAATGATTGTCTGAATAAATTTACGAAATTCGTAAAAAGGGAAAATGATTGTATGAAAAAATTTACGAAATTCGCAAAAAGAGAAAATCGAAATTCGTAAAAAGAGAAAATGATTGTATGAAAAAAATTTACGAAATTCGTAAAACGAAAAAATGATTGTCTGAATAAATTTACGAAATTCGTAAAAAGGGAAATGATTGTCTGAATAAATTTACGAAATTCGCAAAAAGAGAAAATCGAAATTCGTAAAAAAAGAAAATGATTGTATGAAAAAAATTTACGAAATTCGTAAAACAAAAAAATGGTATGGAAAAATTTACGAAATTCGTATATAATTTTTAACAAATATGGAAATTGATATATTTCGAATAATTGCTAGTATTTATTTATATGTATATGTCTGATTAATTTGATTTGTCGGCCTTATATTTTTTAACAGTTATATTCTCTTCGATTTCTTCCTGCCTTTTTTCTTTTTTCTATTTTTTTTTTTTACAAATAAAAACATCAATGGGACGATTTGCTGCTAATTTACATAATGCATACATAGTTAGATAGATAGACATTCAGAAAAAAAAATAAATAAATAAATAAATTCTTTTGGATGATTGTGCAAATAATATTAGACGGCAAAATGCTATAACACAGTTTGCAATAAGAATAATTTTGGATCGCTTTTTCTTTTTTTTTTTTTTGCATTTTGATAAGTTTATATCAAATTTTTAAATTTAAATTTTATTTCGCTTCTCCCTTCAAATGTTATTTTTGTTGAATTCTGCTACCTAAATATATCTAATTTAAATATAATAATTAGTATTAAATGGCAAATATCATAGACAATTTACTATGATGAGAATTTTGGACTGCTTTTCTTTTTTTTTTTGCATTTTAATTTATATCAAATTTTCAAATTTAAATTTTACTTCTTTTTTTGTTGAAATGTTATTTTTGTTAAATTCTGTTATCAAATATTAATTTAAATATGATAAACTAACTAATAAACTAACTACGCATGATGATTTAAATATAGTAAAACATTAGATTTAAATATAGAAAAAAAAATGAAAACTATAAATAACAGAATCATTACAAAATAGTGAAAGATATTGAATAAAATATAATACCAAATTTAAACATAATAAAATAACGATTTAAACATAATAATGAAAAATGATAATGATTTAAATATAATAATTAAAAGCAATGAATTATAGAATTATTACGAATAGTATTAATTGATTATTACGATTTTGTTTAACCGAACATTTCCTTTCTCTTGCTTATCGAGTTGTATTTGTTTATTGTTTGCTTTTTTATTTGCCTAACTGCAATCGTTATCTCATCCTTTGATTTATTCATCCTTTGGTGTATATAATATTATTATAGAAAGTTTTGTCATAAATTATTCGCTATCCTACTCTATCCTGTCATTACTATTTTAATAAAATGAACTTTGAATGATGCTGAAGTGGAAGCAAATCATTCGACAGATAATGAGAAACTCTGATAAATTAACCATCATTCAAGTATGCAAATTTCATCAGTACCAGCTGTTTACAGCATGTCATTGAAGGTCAATTGTCAATTATCAATTAGGATAAAGTCAAATCTTCTGTTCTTACTCTCCCTTGCAAAACAAAAATATATTTCTTCAAGCTAGTAGTTTACTTCTAACTTCTACCATCTAATAGCACAACCATAACTGAAATGCATATTAAGAGAAAATCAAATGAATCATTGGAACAAGCTTATGATTAAATATATCAAGGAATTATTAACTAATAGTATAAAACAACAACCTCGGTTTTTATCGCATTCCATAAATTGCATTCAATAAATTAAAAACATTTTAAAAAAAACCATATCGTTAAAGCAGAAGAACATATTAAAATCATAAATTTACTGATAAATTGTTATGAACAATACATGGAGTGAAAGCAATCTCATTCTATCGTCTCTCTATCTTATCAAGGTTAGCAAGAATGTGAAGTTTTTCTGTTCCGCAATTCCATTCCGAAATCTTCAAATTATTCGCAACAGATGATGATGATGATTGATTACAAAGATACAGAGTACAAAAACAAAATCAAACACCTGAGAAAGACTTCTGCACGAAAGAGCGGAAATAAAATGTATCGTAGTGGCATGCAATTAAATATAACTGGAATGATGACAAGTGAGGAGATAACAAAAACAAGGACATAATCTATCAAAACTTCTGGTTTAATATTAAAATAAAGAATTATAAATGAGTGCAAACAAGTAAAATAACTTAAATCATTTCAGTTAGTGTAGTGATTGTTTTCTTATTGTTAAAAATATTTGAATAAAAAACTAAACAACCATCAGCACACTAAACACCGAAGAATAAAAAGATGTTACCGGAAATTCAATCCCGATAAGTAAATCTATCATCAAATAGAGAACCAAAAGAACAGGATATTTGGTAACATCATAAATCTAAAAATGCGACATGATATTGATCGAACTATTCAACAGTAAATCAGTGGTAAGTGAAAATTAAGAATAGTCCTTGAAATAATCGCTAAATATCACAATGCCCGTAAAAATTAGTAAAATCTAGTTGTAGTGCAAGTTCGATATAATGCATTTTGCGTGATGCTGTTAAAATGTTCAGTACTTCGCGTATAAGAAGCTAAAAAGCGTAAAAATTACACGAAAATATAGCAATAATTAATTATTCATGAAAATCTATACTTTGCCGAATAACACCAGTTGGTCAAGTAGCGTATAGTCTTGCTACATAGTATAAATTCTCCGAAAAATGAAAGATTTTCTCATTTCAAAAGAAATTAGAAAGATTATAAATTCCACTGATTTTCTTTGGAAAATAATTCCATTTAACTTGGTTCAATCTTCAGAAATTCAACATCACTATTTTTAATAACCAAAATACCAACCACAAATTTCGAATTTAGAGTTTTCACTTTTGGCCGATAATATTCTTCCAAATGCTGTTGCAGTTCTTCTAAATGAATTCGTTCTTCTTCCTGCTCGAAAAATTTGGTATCGTAAAAATCTTTGCCAGTCAAAATTTTCTGTTGTTTACCGAAAAGTTTACGGGCTTCAATTGTATCGGTCATCTGATATAAGATTAAAGCATTCGAATATAAACGAATGATACCGTTGAACTTTCTCTTTTTATATAGACACATAAAAATAAGAAAAAATAATTCTAGAAAGAAATAAATATGACTTACCTCTGATCGAAAAGCGGTATAGCATTTAAGAAGATCCGTTATTAATGAGAAAATCACACAAAACAAGTTACGCAGTGACTGAAGAAAAATAATGTCTCTCTAATGCATATTAAATAGTTATGAAAATATATAAAAAATGACAAGTAATAAAAAAGATATTGAATACAGCTGGAAAAAAACCAACATATTCAAAGAATGAAAAGATTTATACCGTGCTTTCTTCATTCAAGAAAAGATCTTCTTCAAGTTGTCCAAGATATCGATTGTGTTGCTTCGATGATACTATCCAGATCACCGCAAACATTATCTATCTCCAGAAACAAGCCTGCTCGAAGATTTAATACTATCTTAAAATAATTAAGAAAATAATATTCCTTTTTTTCACACTGATACTGCGTTTGAAAATGAGGTAAAATAAATAAACTCGTATGACATCTGAACAAATTATAATTTTTTAACAGGATAAGGTAATACAAAAATGATATAAAATATTACTAATTTAACAGTGCCCTATAAGAAATACAATGGAAAAAATAGAAAAATTACGTTATGCGAGACATACGAACGGAGAATGCACAGAATTTGAGACATTCGAGCAAAGGACACTGTAAATATGTTCACTATTAATGCTGCATCTGAAATAATTAAATGGATATATCTATTTCAACGGTCATTCAATAACGAATAAAGAAATGAAAAAAATAGTAAATTAAGCATTAAAAAGATAAGTATTTAATGTAAAAAAAACTGTTACAGGAAAGGTAATACTTTTGCTATTTTCATAATCCATAAACCTTTTTTTTGCTATTTATATAATCCATAAAAATCTCAATTAAAAAATAAAAGAATACAATGTTTCACAGTATCAAAAATTCTAATAACTGATTTAAAAAAAAAATTAAGTACTAATTCTTGAAGAAATCATACATAACAGGTAAAAACAAACCAGATAACGGTTCACTCTTCATAAAGCAATGATGATCTTGCAAAGTAGCAGTCAGTTGAAAATCAGTTGAAATTAGAAGCCATATAAATTCAAATGCTTTCTCATAACGTTCCATGGCACTAAAAAACTGTCAATTCTATAACAGTAATTTATTGAATGCATTTGGAAATAGGAATTGCATGAATGTGGAAAACATTTATAAAAAAAATTGAATTATAGAAATTAAGAACTCCTGTCATTCGATTTCGAATTATACGCAGAAGTTAAAAATCCTTAATCTCTATCCATGCACCAAGTCCAAAAATAATAGCGAATAGTAATAGTGAATTTTAAACTGTTTGAGAAATAATTCTCCAGAAGCCAAACAAACAAAAGATTATAAATTAACTTAATCCTAATTTTACTGATCATGTTGCATAATCCGCAGAATTCTTTATTTCTCAATAAAATTATGAAAAGAATTATGAGGATTTATTTCTGCGCTGAACTTCTATCATTTATGATTAAACTTTTAATCATAAAGCTTATTCAATATTCAGTAAAACACATGTATGCACATTACCACATATATTTAAAATTTGTAGTGAAAACACATATAAACGTGCAAAAAAAATAAAAATTTTACGAACAAATGGCTATTAAAAATTAAATAAACCTTTTGTTTAGAACAATTGAGATAGGGATTTTAGACTCATAATTCAAACGGATGGTTGCACAGCCACTCTGATCTCGAGGACTTGCAATAAGATGAGAAAAGCCGCCTGTATCGCTAAATTCTTCCATTAAACCACAAGTTGCTTCAATATTTGCTTGCCTCAAAATATCTTTTGGCCAACTCTTACACTGTTGAATAGCTGCACTAAATGCCTGAGAAACTTGCTGCGAATCCAATTTTAGCACATCACAGTTATTACTTGCTTCTTTCCTGCAACTGATCGAACCAGCTCGAAAGCTAAATTTTTATAATGTATATGTATTAATCTCATCAAATATCTGCACTAGCTAAATACATTAGTATTAATAGTATGCAGCTGATACAATGAGATGTACTAATGAAAAAAATGATCAAATTCTCGTGAACCTTTCTAAGGATATGTGAATTATTATTTCATTCACACAACAATATTTCAAATAATTCCCCTCATTTCACAATTTTTAAATCATTGCTTTGCTGACTGCAGATACTTTAAGAAAAAATTTTCCAATGCAAAAAAATGTAAGACAGGATGCAATCCGTTATGGAAAAAAGATAAAACTCTTTAATCTATTATTTGCTCAACCGTTAAAACATTGCACTGACAAGCTGAGAGATGATGAATTATGCTAACCTTAACATTTCGAAAAAGGTTAATGCAAAATATTCATCATTCAACAAATAATGTCGTTCAATCGCCAATATATGAGCATGAAAATTGTATTTTTGAATGATATTCTGAGAAACTTTGCCGTTCATTCGATGAGAGAGTCTGAAATTTGAAAAAGTTTCCTCAAGAATTGCTACAAGAAAGTTAAATTTTTTTAACTATCAGGCATGACTGACAAAAAATGACGCACTCTCTCCAATAATCATAAGCGAAATAACTGTAAAGTAAAGAAAATTCACCAAGTACGTAAAAGTTGAAGATTGCTATGATACATTATACAAAAAAGAAAACTTACGATCGACGGAATTTAACATTCACTAGATTTTCTCATAAAAAAACAATCATTGGAACTACTAAAAATCATACTTTTTAACAGCATACCAAAGGCGATGACCGGCTGAGACATCCAAATAGCATTTCAATGGATCAACTGAAGAAAGTATACGTTGTCTCTCACGTAAATCATCGTCTTCCATGCCCATTAATTCCAGAAGAGCAACAGTTTTGCCAACGACAAAAATCTAGAAATTTCCATCAAAAAAAACTGGATAAATATCAACAAATTCTGTTTTAAAATTAAAAAAAAGGAACGTAGTGAAATTTTCTTCAACATAACGAAGTTTTCTTTCAATCGACATAATATTATTTAAACTTATAACCACAGTTACAAAATTTATGAATGATAACAAAAGATTCAAGAAATAGCTTTTCCTGACTTTTTCTATGAGTCCTTCATATTGCTGAAAAATTATTGGTATTGTATCATCCACTATTCTATACTCACTTGACCAATTTTTTTCCACCGCCCATTTATTTTGTAATTCGATCATCCACTAAAAATATTTCCGTCAAATTCCACATAAAATTATTTAGTTCAAATCAAGAAATTGGTTGAGATTTCTGAGATGAACATAACTGTAGTTATTAATTATAGTTTTAACTGAGTTTTAACTATTCAATGCAGTACTTGCTGATATTTTCTAAGGTTCATCATGACCTATGAAACGTGAAATGTTTCGGATTGCTTCAACTTTAATAAGAGATGAAGAAACGACCGATTTATTTGACTGTATGAACTCGAATTTCATGAAATTTTCAAAGTACAAATTACACCATAATAATAAAGAGTAAAGTAAAATCTACCTGAAAACCAGGATCCATCAATCGTCCGTAGACAAGCCAATTCTGAAGGCATTCATGAAAAATGTATATCATAGGACGCAGCAACACATATAGAAATTGTCGCACAAATTCATTAGCAATGCTACTAAAATTATAAATTTTAGATTATCATGAAAATATATTTAATTGCTTGCATTTAATTGCAATACATCCTCTTGCTATCAATTTTTGTAATCCCGCAGAAACATCTCAGATATTTTCATTATTCGAAAATTTCTTAATCAGTTTTTTGAAAAAATTAATCAATGTTTTTAATTACCAATAAAATGAGCACAGAGTGTTGAAAATTTCCATCCCTTTGAATTTTTCAGAAAAACAAATGAGTTTCAAAAGAAACGGCAGTAAGACTTCCCAATTGGACAACGCAATCGAAATATCCAAACAAGTAAACGATCTTGGACTGGACATATACTGTAATGGTTAAATAAATCAATTTTAATATATATATAACGGAAAATATTTCAGAAACCAAAAAAGTTTTGAATCGAAATGAGGAATATGAAACAAAAGAACACTTGAAATTTTATTAATTCACAAAATCCGTCCATATTTCCTAGATAAGAACAATATATACCTTTGTATATAACATAGAGATTAGAGACATATAACTGGCTAATACTTCAGACAATCCTGTGGAAAAAGCCTGAAACAGTGCTTCAGAAAATAAGATCTTTATTAATTTGTCTTTCAATTTATTATTCATTTTATTTATGTTTTGTTTTTATCTTCAGTTATGTGATAATGAATATTTGGAATATCTTACGACAAACTGGAATAATATCTAATAAAGTCTTGAAACTCACATCAATAATGGATCTCAAATTTAATTTGCAAAATCCAATCTGGTATTAGATTTAAAAATGAATATCCTTCTATCGAAATCTAACAAGGAAGCAAAATGCGAATGTAATAAATGCTCAGTAAAATGCAAGTAATGAATGGCGCACGAATATAAATATGTTAAAATGCCTTTCATCCTAAAAAACAAAATAAAAAAATAAGTAAATAAATGAAGTAAACCCGAGCAAGACGATCCGAAGTTGGCTTTTGCGATTCATTTCGTAACTGCAAATAAGCATTTGCAATGGGTAATAATCGTAATAGCTGAACACGTAAAGTATCATCGACTGCAAGCATGTTGCTTAACTGTAACTCAGTATGCTTGCCACCGCGAGATATAATATAAATACCTTCAATACCTTGCAAAGCCATCAATATATGTCTTGTCAGCTCCTCTTCGCATACAACTGAAAATTTTCCTAATTTAATTATTATTTGTGCATCTTATATGAAAAAGAACTGAGAATGCTTTGTGACTTTTTTTTCCACATATAAGTAGATATAAACAAGCTGCACACTGCATTTGGCATTAAATTTAAAGCGCAGTTTTCGTATCGCTATTAAAAATCAAAACGAAATGTACAAGATATATGGCGACTGCAAAATTTTCTAGAAGGAATTCTGCCTTATAAAAATGTTTCATTTAATTTATAAATCCAATTTAAAAATTTATCTTTTTTATTTAAAAGTTAATCAACACTGAGAGTACATAACTGTACAGTGATAATGAATGTTTTACCTGAGGGACATGCTGCTCGCCCGGTGAGTGCACAAGGTTGTGGAGTTAAAAGTCGAACATGTTTCGATCTGCAAAAGATTTCACAGAAAAAAATTGATAAAAATAATTTTCAATCAAATTGATCTTCTTAAATCAGTTGTTTCTTTAGCTAATTCTATTTGAGATGATGAACTACGAGGTAAACTATCAAAGATATTCTCGTTGGTACGAATATCACAACACAAATGAAGCTTAGCATAAATAATTTCGTTATGGAGTGGTCACCGAAATTAAGCGAACAAATCGTAATTTAAGGTTCTGTACGAATTTCGTAAATTTTTCCATACCATTTTTTGTTTTACGAATTTCGTAAATTTTTTTCATACAATTATATACGAATTTCGTAAATTTTTCCATACCATTTTTTTGTTTTACGAATTTCGTAAATTTTTTTCATACAATCATTTTCCCTTTTTACGAATTTCGATTTTCTCTTTTTACGAATTTCGTAAATTTATTCAGACAATCATTTTCCCTTTTTACGAATTTCGTAAATTTATTCAGACAATCATTTTTTCGTTTTACGAATTTCGTAAATTTTTTTCATACAATCATTTTCTCTTTTTATCAATATTTCGAGCTCCTAAAAATTAAAGACGTACGAAAAAAAATTTTGTTTGCTACTTGTGGAACTTGGTGTCGTTGAATGGCTTAAAGCGAATTTGGTAATACGCTGTCGAGATATTGGTGTTGCCAATGTACTACTAGAACTTGAATTTGCTGTTATTAACTTTGCACCTCGCTCAGTCTTTCTAGCATACTGAAAAAATATTGCATTATGGTAATTGTAGAAAAAAAGTTAATTTTTAATCAGTTTTCTTGCTTTTTTCCAGCTTTGAGATTTTTTTCAAAAATTCTAGTAAAATTAGTTGATAAACAAGGACAGGAAAAAAATCCTTGGACTTAGAAAAATGATTTTCAGATACGTATAGTTATGGCAATCATAATCCAATCTTCCAATAAATCATGTCTTAATTAGTCATTTCAAGTATATCTATGATCTCATCAACATTGATTTCGGGATTCTAGCAAAATTAAATTTTCTAGCAAAATTATAATTCGTATATTATTACTGATGATGTCTTCAATTTTTTTTATGAAATGAAAATATCTGTCTAGCAAAAACTAAATTAATCGGAAGAAAACAAAGCTTGTTATGCTTCAAAGTTGTAAGAGACTGAAATGTTTGAAAACAATTAAGTAGGGAAATACTGGAGAAGAATTAGATTAAAACGCGAAGATTCGTTTTTAAATAAACTTACTCTCACATACTTTACAAAAGTATTGACCAAGAAGTCAAATCTTTAAAAACAATAAGAAAGTGATGTGACATCACAAAAATATAATTTTCAAATAATGAAGAAATAAAACTCATAGAAATGTTAATCAAAAGATTTGTCATTAAATGGGTACATTCTGCAATTAACATACTTGGTGTTCTGAAGCGTATGCTATAAGAAATAAAACTAATTCATCAGCATCACTCAAATCTGATCGTTTTTGCAGTCGGCGTACAATTTCCGCAAATTGAGCAGCTTTTTTTTCACTTCGTTTAACAACTACAGAATAATAATTAATAAAGATAAAATACAAAAATTTATAAATATAAATTCGAAAATCCTTTGACTGAATTAATTTAAATTGAAATGATCAAGAAATTAAAAAGCAAACTAGAGTTGTCCTAATAAATGAGCACTCTAATGTACAATTAAAAAATCATACATTTTTTTCGAATCCGTTCAATTTCGTTTCTTGCATCAATTTTAAAAGCTGTACAATTTTCCAAAAAGAACCAAGACAGATCTTCACGATCCGATGCTAAAATTCAGGAAATTAAATTAAATCGAAAAAAATATTATAAAACAATTCTGATATTATTCCCTTCAGGAAACTCTATAATTTTAAGGATTTATGCTATTTATACATAGAAAATATTAAGATTCTTTCCTTACAATATTTGGGAAATTTTTCAGACATTTTTATCTCTACTATTAAATGATCAAGCAATCACTGAAATTAGGATGAAAAAAAATTTCTAATTTATGAATTAAAACAACAAAATATATAAAAATATAAATTAAATAGCTGATTTAATTAAGACTACATTGTTCTTCTCGAACATCAGTAGAGTCGGAAGAAAGTTAAGCAATAGCAGAATGACTGCAAAAAAAAATCCAAAATTATAATTTTTTTTGTTGAAAAAGAAAATTAAAACATACGATCACAGTTAAATTCTCGTATGAAATCATCTAAAGCTGGACAAAAATCAAATTCCCTGGATTCCATCACTCATTTGATATTCGATACTATAAAATATATACTTTTTAAGCAACATATCATATAGCTTGGAGCGATGATAAAAAAATCAATGTGTTTATAGGAAAATATATTAACAATATGAAAATGAAAAGAAAAAAGATGAAAGAGAAAATACTACGGGTCGAATTTGTTCATTTCATAAAAAATTAAGTTACCGCAAAACTGACAAGCTAATTTTTAAATCAACTTATTAATTTACCATTCAATTCAATTACTGAATAATTTAGAATCATGAAGAAAACTAAGTGAAACAACTTCACCACTTCATTTCCCAGCCTATGCTAAACTTCGTCTCGATTTTGTATAATCTAATTAAAAAAAAAAAAGCATGACATGGAAATTCTGCAAGAGCGCAATAGTTATATTAAACAATTGCAAAAAGATTATAACTTCAAAAATGTTCCTGCAAGATACAAGAATTCCACAGAGTTTCTAAATTTTAATTACAAAAATTAGATGGAAAATCAAAAAAAAAGTAAAACAACAATGCTAATTTACGAAGCAAAATGATCAATATACAAGAAAGCAAGCATGAAAATCGACTTTTATTCTTATATTGGAAATACAAATAATAATCAGTGTTATAATACAAAACAACCAAGAGAATGCCTAAACTGCTTCACTGATTTTTTTTATTTAGTACTAAATATCTGAAAATTCGACTTACGAATAAAAAATATTTTTTTTTCTTGACAAATGTGACTCGAATTAATGACGACTAATAACAAAATATGATGTTCGTTATGTGCTTGTGACCTAAAGACTAAATCAAAGGTCTTCGAGCATAACGCAATTAATATCGATAACTATCAAAGAATTTAAAATATCAAAGTAAATGAGAATAAAATTCAAACTAAAAATACGGTTTATTGGATCAAAATAAATGATTTCAAGCAATACACCACATAATTAATTAAATCGGAAAAACAATGCACACATAAGCGTTGTGTACAACAATCGTCAGGCAAATGAGACCATAAATAAGCAAATGTCATGCATTTTTTTTAAAACCGTATTTTTTCCTCTCATAGAAAAGATCCGTTTTGGCACTTCCTAAATTAACAATTTTAGGACAACCGTCTCGATCTTTTTCCATAATCGTACATTCCTTGCAGTAATAAGCATCGCTTACTCCCGAACCTCCACAAATGACGCAACGTCCCTGAAAGTATGACTAGTGATTAAACTAATCAAAGCAAATTCCAAAATTCAAACCGAAAATTGAATAAAGAAGTTATATTATTACAATAAATTGCTAATTATTGAAGGAAATAAAATTAGAGCGGATTTTCTGCTCTTCATTTCTTTACTTGAAAATGAATTGCTTCAAAATAGAATTAAAAAGTTATCAGATCTTTTGGAATTCAAAAATTTTATCGAGAGAAAAAACTAAATGAAAATTCTCAATACATGTTTACAGAACTTAAACTTAATCTAATAACTGATAGATAATTAATTAAGTTTCTGATAAGCTTGAAAAAATTCACGGGATAATGAAATGCTAAAAATAATAATTTCAAGCATTTATTTGTTTGTACCTGATAAGATCCATAATTGCATTCATCGCAAATCCTTACTAGCGTACATGGTCGAACGTATGAGTCACATATAACACAACGACCATCACCTAAAATAAGAATGAAATCTTGCAGCAAAGCAATTAGCAAATTTGATAAAATGATCCGAAAATGAACATCATAATATTTAAAATTCCGAATACTTATTTTGTCTACCAAGTCTTTTAATACTCAAATAAATGCTACAATTGCAAACCTTTAATCAAGAATTAACTTATCAACTAAGTTTAAACAAATATTAAATCTGCCGTGTGATAAATACTTAGGTAAACTATTAGATTCGTCGAATCTTTTAACGTAAGAATTTATATTTTATTTGTTCAAGTATGAATACTCTATGAGATGCGAGATAAGAAGTGATGATATCAGTCGTCAAAATAATTATTGCACCCAACTTATTGACTAGTTTTAATCTTTCGGCCATACTTGTCGATAGTAGCAGCATTTATTAGTTAAGCTTTTCGAAGTTTTCAAGAACATGAAAGCTTATCTTGAAATTAAAAAAAAAGGAAAGAAGAACGAATAAGAGATAATAACGAAAAAAAAGTACATTTTTCACAAAGTCGACCGATAGCAACACCTGGTTTGCTACGACAAAAAATTAAATCTGGATGATGCTTGGCCATATCAAACAACTTCTGTTATCTTCGTAAGAAATATTTGTCTAAAATAAATTGATGAATAATTTTCAAAAATATGCTAATGAATAGCATCATTTCAAAAGTCTGAATGAATTAAAAAGTATTTCCTATAAAAATTCCACAGGCTCAGTTATCATATCCAAATCCACTCGTTCTACTGAGAATTACGAATTAAATCTAACATATCTAAGAAATACATCAATATCTATAATTTTTATTAATTCATCCAGAAATATTGTAGTCTTGCTATTAAAAAAACAAAAAAAAGAATGGAAAAAACATCGCAATTCTTTTCGACACGATTACAAGTCGCAGACGCGTTGAATCCTAATCGTAGCCAGGGTCACAATTTCTACTAATCTCAATCAATATATCCGGAAAAATTAGAACTACCTTCGATTTATCAGGTTCACGTTGAATCCCTTACGCTATCCTCACGTCGCAATCTGCAGAAGCGAGAATTTGTCTTGAATTATTCGTAATGCAATGAGATTATCGTTGCATGCAACAAATAAGTGATTGTGATTGAGAAAAGCATTCGAGAGTGGTTCGAGAATTCGACAGGATAATTAAAAGAGTGTGAGAGAACATTTCGATGAATTATAGGTTAAGAATTCATAGTAAGTTGTTAAAAGTGAATAAGATCTTTAGGATCAGTGATAAATAATTCAATCGATATGAAAAGCGAATAAGAATGGTTATCAGTGTTGCTATCATTGCCAAAGATGTTAGTTAAAATTTTGATTACTCGTCTTTCTTATTTTTTTCGATTCGTTATCTTCTCTACTTATTGATAAATTTCTCAATTTTTGTGATATCAAGTGAATAATTGCAATTTTGCCAGATGACTGAGTGATAAGTAATTCATAGGTATTAAATTATTTGTTTGATATTGTAAGTAACTAATCAATGGTTAACTTGAATTATCACATAAAAATTTGCAGTTCATCGATTAAAATCTTTAATTAAAACAAATTTTAAATATAAGTAAATCAAAGCATTAGAAATATAAAGAAGATTGAAGTATTCTACCATTTACATAATTGTTACCTTTACTGAAACAGAGTTCACCTTTATACCTGAGTGTAAAGGAGAAGGAATCATCGAGAGAATTCGATATACAAATGTTCATTTATTGTTCATTGGATATTATCGATGAAAAAGTATTTGGTGCAAATAAGACTCTGGAATTGTATTTGGGACCACTTATATCAGATCAGAATTTTAAGGTTAATTCTTAAATTTAAAGAAAAGTTTTATTTAATAATTAGACATTACATAATAGCTTTAAATTTTCGTGATATTAGAAAAAAGTATCTTTTTACAATGATAACACTTCATTTTGATTTTTATCAGAATGTAATGATATTAGTGATATCCAGTGATAATTTCAGTGCATCATGATCGAAATCCTAATTATAATTTGATTATGCTTCTAATTTTGTTTACTATTTTAGTCATTTGGTTATGTAACAAGCACTAATATAAAAATGATTATTGTGACGGAAGTAGGAGATGTTGCACTGAAGGATCAAGATATTCGTTCCGTAAGTTATTTGATAAAATTTTGCGGGAAATGAGTTAGATTGAATGCTGAACGAAACTTCAAATTTCAGTTTCAAAAATTCCACAAAAGGACTAATCTTTAAATTAATGTGCAAATTTTTGAAGTTAGAAAAAATTTCTTTTCGTATTAAAATAATGAAGTTTACTTTGATTTATCCTGTCGGATAGCTTAACCAAATTTTACATGTTAAAATCCAAATTTATCATTATTTATCAAGCAGTAATTAAAAACGCTAACTGCAGTTATTATTAGCAATGGAAATTATCAATATTGTTGTCTAGAATTTATACTTTCAGATGTTCAAAAGACTACACAATGCTTATTGTAATTCACTCTCAAATCCTTTCTATGTTCCAGGACAACTTATCAAATCAAAGTATGTTTTAAGTGCTTAATGGAGGAGTTCTTTCGGTTAAATTTCATAAATAATGAAGTTATTATAACCATGGTTATTATGGATTCTGTGTCAAAGATTTCTTTTTAGAGTGTTAGACGAAACAGCAAAAGAAATATTCGCAACGTGACGGGATTTGTTTACGTAAACTTTTTGTTATAATACATTATTCATGTGATATGTATAACAATTTCTGATCATGTAAATGTTTGTAATTTTTTAGTCTATAAGTTATTAATTTTTCGAAATGTAAAGTGATAATCTGATAAATTTTTAAAATAATACATCTCTTGTGAAAATTAGTTTAGTTTGCGTTGATAATTTGAAACTACTTGCTTTTTTTGTATTTTTTCTTTGTAATAATATTATATAAATTTGCTATTTTGATAGATTATGGTTAATATTTTTTTTATCACATTTGCAAGTAAATTATTTGATTACAAAATTGACATTAAAAAAGTGGAACTACTAAACAGCATATTACTATATTGCAGTTATTTAGAAAAACTTTGACATTTTTTCTTGCAGTTAAGATTTCATTAATTATTCTTTGTTTAATGGTTCTCTAGTAATATAAAGTGCTTCTGCTGAATAGAATTATTCAAAGAACTTATTCATTTTTGACTAGTTTTCAGGAATGGATGATTTTGGATTCAGTGGAATTGTCAAAATTTCAAATGTCAGCGATTTTATTGCTCCTTCGCAGGTTTGCATGTTCCTTTGTTTAAATCTTTGGAATTTAAAAGACGGATTATTATTAAATATTAAATTTCTAGAGAGTCTGTTAAAGGATTTTTATAAATTATTTGTAGGATATCATTTTAGGCATGCATCCTACCACTTCAGTCGAAAGAATCGGGTTTAGAAGTTCAAATTCGGAATAGGAATCGATCAAAAAAGAGTGATAATAATGATATGAAGAAAGTAGCAGTTACGTTAAAGGACTGTCTAGCATGCAGTGGTTGTATTACAAGTGCAGAAACAATACTTATTAAGGTTAGTGTTATCTTGAAATCTTAATTATTAGTTTACATTATTAGTGTTCATACTTTTTTTTTGCTGCACTATTTCTCTTATTTCATCATGAAATTTATATTTAATTTCGAAAATTTATATATTAAATGAAAGATTGATTTACTAAATTATTTTGGTGGTGTAATCTACTAAAGTTGGAAAGGTAGCAAATAAGAAAAAAAAATTTTCTTTTTACTGTTTCTTTTGCATTGATCTAAATAATTTATTTTTTATGCATTAGAATATGGGCATTTTTTTGATGAACTTTTATTATTTTATTATTCAGGAACAATCGAAAACGAAATTTCTGGAGAGTTTGGCAAAAGCAGAATTGAGTGTAGTGACCATTTCACCGCAGTCAATAGCATCCATTGCTTACAAACGTGGTTATCAGCTGTCAGATGCAGCGAAACTATTAGCCAAAATTTTCAAGAATATGGGAATAAAATATGTCGTTGATTCGAGTTTTGGAAGACTGTTAACTTTATCACTCTCTTATGATGAATTCAAAAAAGCACAGTTGCAACGACCAGTTTTTACGGGTGTTTGTCCAGGTTTTGGTAAGTTATGCTCTTAACTTTAAATCTTACGTATTTGATGTTATTTTCTTTTTTTTTTTTGGAAAATAATATTCTATTGATTGCACTTTTATTATTTAGGTATTAATTAGTTTTTCAGTGTGCTATGCTGAGAAAACTCACGGAACATTACTTATTCCACATATTAGCCGTGTACGGTCGCCACAAGCTATGACGGGTGCACTTGTGAAAGATTATTTAGCAAGGCATGTTTTCGAGAATTTTTTATGACATACTCTGTCTTTTTTTTATTTTATGCCTTTGTTATGCTTGGCAAAGAATTTAAAGTTTCGCAATTGTATTCTGGAAATTATTTCTTTACCATGGAACTGAATTTCTTGCCATGAAACTGAATTTAGGTATAGATTAAAAAAAATTCTATCGTTTTTTGATAGCTTGATCTTGTGATTAAATATTAGTTCATTTCGAATCATTTTCATCCTTATCTGAATCTTTTTATGAAATTTTTTTCGAAATTTTTATACATTATGATTAAATTATAGATTTTAAGAACTGTTAAATGACTAATTCGATTATTCTTTGCATAAGTTTAAATTTTTAGGAAGCTTAATGTAAGACCAGAAAGGATATTTCACGCCTCCGTTATGCCGTGTTTTGACAAGAAACTTGAAGCCGCTCGCTCGCATTCAGAAAATCGTGAAGTTGACTGCGTTTTAAGCACAGGTTAGCAAGCTTCTAATAATCAGTTTTTATTCCATTCCCCAGTTTGTGCTGTCCTACAGAATTCTTTTATCTCATTAATTCTCTAAATTATTTTTTATTGATGATATTTCAGGGGAAGTAGACGAGATTTTGGATGAATATATCGCAACAGAGAATCTTTTTATCTCTGAGAAAGTGAGTTGGTTAAATGCACTGGAAAATGGGAAGCTAATTAATTCGGAGGGAGGCTCTTCGGGTGGATATGCTGAATATATTGTAAAGAGATTTATTGCAGAATCAAAAAAGCCATTGCAATTAAAGAAAACGACGAAGTAAGTCAAAAATTTTGTTAGAATTTTCCAAAGTTTCCCATTTATAAGCCTTGTTGCTTCTTGACTTTGATGTGATTTTATCCTGTTGTTGAAAAGAAATATTTCTTAGATGCATTAAAGAAACGTCTAAAATGAACCTGTATTTTTAAGAAAAAAGTAAGAAGTGATGACCAGCTAGTTAAATTATTTTTTATAGGGATAAAAATTGGGAAATTATTGAAGTAATGGATAATGAAACAAAAATGTTAACTGTGGCGAAATGTTATGGATTTCGTAACATCCAGAATCAGGTGCAAAAATTGAAACGTTCGAAATGTGATTATGATTACGTTGAAATCATGGCTTGTCCATCAGGATGTATTAATGGTGGCGGACAAATCCGTGGTGCTTCCATCGAAGAAAGAAAACAGATCTTAGATGCAATCGAATTGCCATGCTCGAATGATAATTCAGAAATGGAAGAAGAGTTAGAAAGTGTAAAAAAAGAATGGTCAATATTGAATCCAGATTGGACGAATTTATTATATACACAATATCATGCGGTGGAGAAAAGTGCTGCCGACAGAATAAGTATGAATTGGTGAATGAATTATCCTGAAATTTGCCCTATAAAGCAAATGAACTCCGCATCCGGTCATAAAACGATACGAAATCGAGTATGTAGCTCAGCAATTTGACGAGGAAGATAGATGGAGTAACATTTATGATAAGAAGTCAGTAAATGTTGATCATAAACATTGTTTATGAAAATGCTGATCATGCGAAAGTAAAAAATTATAATTTCTCACACTATATTTGCTTAAATCATAATTCAGCACATCTATGGTTTCATCATCTAATATAATTTTTTTATAACTGATCAATATTCATTTTTTTTACTCAGGAAAAATAGTATATATTATGAAGGAGAAAAAGGAAAAATAACATTATTCTGTCTAATTTGTCAGCAAATCGATTACTATGATATATGAATTCAGAAATTTTTATTTAACCAGGGTTTAGCCTTAACAAAATGAGAATTGATTTGAATTTACTCGTAAGTTACTTTGACATTTTAAAATAATCACTGGATTATCACTGAAAAACTTTGTATTCTGTGAAAAAAGTTAACATATAAAGAAAAAACAAACAAAAATCTGTAATAAAAATTGAGTGCAAGAGGCAAATCATAAATTTATCGGTTTGAACACGTTGAAGCCAGATAATGCCGTTGTGGCCGCAAAACCCGGAATCTGACTATGCCAATGCACCTGAAATCAAAACTTTATTAGTTATCAGTATAATGACGCGGGAAAAAGACTCCATGGAAAGTGGAAATGCTGGATTTCCAATTTGCATTATTTTAAGAATACCTCTTTCACTTCTTTTTGTCCCATGTGAACAAACAACAACTGTTGAGGTACCCCCGCAATATTTTCCGCTGAATCGGCTTCGAGGGATAAATCCCAGATAGTTACTTGATTATCCTCCCCGGATGCTATCATTGTTGTCGAATCATGAGGCGACCATTCTACGGAAGTAATCGGTGCTTTGTGCTGTTTGAATCGGGCAACCGGTTCTTTATACTGAAACAAATAGAATGAAAATAGGGACGACAATACTTGAATATTATATAGCTACAATTTTTAAACCTTTGTATATTCGTTTTTTCCTACATTTCTTTCAAAATATTTTTATAAATCTGTAAATCTTTTTGACACATTCATGCAATCAATTCAAATCTCTCTCCCCCATAATTATGATTTCTTCGACTCCTTTAATTAATTAAGCAATTGTAGTATTCTCTGTGCAATAACCAGCTTGCTATAACAAAACTGATTTTAATTTCTAGCCAGTGCGTCTTTCTGTTTCTCATAGATCACTATAATATAATTTGATCTCATATAAGACAAAAAATATATGCTACAATCATACTAATAATGGAAAATTCATTTCAACCAACCTTCATAGTTTTAAGCGACCATATATTTAAAAATGTGTCATCGCCGCCACTTACTATCAGCGGTTCAAATTTATTCCATGCTACGACATTTACATGTGAATCATGAGCATTTTCTACGGTGCAAACGCAAGCATCCGATGGTGCAGACCTGAATAATTCAAGATCACAATTAAAAAAGATCGGAAAACATTTTTTTGAAAAGTTCAAAAAAAGAATTGAAAATATCTGCTGATATATTCAGAATATTACTGAAATATCTTTTTTCCACTTACGAAAATGAATGAATCCTGAAAATCAATTTGACTACTTTTGAGACATTTACTAGACCTCGTATCCCATATCTTGATGCTCTGATCGGCTGAACATGAAGCAAGCATTGCTTCTTCCGTAGGCGACCAGCAAAGATCTTCCACAGAATCTTTATGCTCGATAAGAGGTTTCTCATCGACAACCCACTGACCACCTTCAGCCATCGTCCACAAATGTATTTTTTGTCTGATGTCACCAGATGCAAGCCTTCCTAAGTATCAAATTATCAAGAAAAGAATAGTGCACATAAATAAATATGAAAGGCAGTCTTATCAACTTCTTCTTTCCAGAAATTATATGAAAAGCATTACTACTGCAAGGATTTAATGAATAAAAAAAAAAACATTTCAATAAATAAAGTAAAAACTCGACCTATCTAACAGAAAGTCTTGCCAAACAGATTTCGCCCCTTATTTTCCAAAATTCTCAAGTTTCACTTTTTAGAAAGAGCAAAATTATTTAAGTCAACAACAAGCTGATTATCATAAACATCACCTTTATATAAAGAACAGCAAGAAAACTGATAGATAAAAATTAAAATAACGAAAAAGAAAAATATCACATCCTACAATACAAAGATACAAACCCATTTTTAGCGGTGACCATGACAAAGCATATCCTTCAGCCTGATGACCAACGAATGAAAATAAAGGTCGCTCTTTTGGACGTTTTAGAACGCGGTCACGTCCTTCCATACCGGATATTTCTTCCATTGCTTGAGTAAGATTCCATAATGTCACTTTTCCTTGGCTATTAAATGCAGCACACACTTTGCTTTGGCCAAGGGTAGTAACCTGAAATGTTTCAAATTCTTGAAATTACTTCCCAAAGTCTAGAAGCTTCCGACTATTTTTATGCAGAAAAAAAAGTAAAATACTGAAATGACAATACATTACAATAAGGTAGGTGACTTTTAATCGAAAAAAATGATCTTCAATTAACAGAGTTAATCGTACCTTTACACGATTGACAATACCAATATGTGGAATAGATGCAGCATGAAACTTTGGTTCTTTGTTTGGAGCATTTTCTTCAACATCCTCTTCGCTATCAGATACTCCATCATCTTAACATGCAATATCATTTTAACTATTAAATTGTAAATTTAAATTGAACCTATGTTAAATCATATTGTTTTTAAAACGAAAAATATTAGAGCAAAGAAAATATGATATATTTCAGCGAATTTGCATTTCTAACAACAATTATGTGCACCGAAAGAAATAAGTATCACAAAAACCAGCAATATATCATAATGTTTCCTCCTAATCAAGGCATGAGATCACATGCACTGTTCGTACAAATCTAATGAGTAATTTTTGATACTCGAATAACAAAACAAACTTTCGACTGGATACAAATCTGATAGCTTCATCACAATTAATTCGTTGTTTGTTGCCTTTTCAGCTTGTGTTCCGCCAATTAAATAACAGGTCATTGGAAAATCAGTACGATTATCACCAAGATCATCAGTAATTGTATCGAAACTAAGGCAGGGCCATTCTAAAAATTAAACTTATATACATGAGCATATAAAATATATGTATCATTCATCCGTTAAATTTAATTAATATTTCTCTTTTTTCAAATGTCAGTGAAATCAATAATTTTTTTTTGAGATAAATAAATTTTTCGAATAATAAAAAAATTTTTTTTAAACTGCACTCTGTGAAATTAATTACCCCAACATTAATCTCCAAATTTTTACCTTAGATTGATTAAAGAGTAACTGTAATGCTGAATGGAATGAATTAAAATAAAAGTCTTACTTGTTTCAAAACTGTGATATAAACGATACGCTTCAGGATCAAAATCCCATTCCTCATCTTTACGCAAAGGTCGACTTACGCCAGGAATATAAACCTTAATTTAATTTTTTTCAAGATAAATAAATCATAAAAAAATGAAAAATTTCTGGATTATTTACTCATCCATATTAGGCAATCTTTTCAGCAAACCTTTTGAAGAAAAATAAGCTAATACTTTCTATTAAATAAAATAATTTTAGCAAATTTTGACAAAATTTTCTCGCCAAACTGATTCCAGTACAAAAAGCAATGAAAGAAATTAGATTACCTTTTTCTTGGCTATCTTTGCTTTTTTCCTTTCCTCTTCATCATCCAACATTTCTATTTCATTAAGCCGTTCCGCTGAATCTTCTTCCATTCTGCAAATTTTATAAGTGGGAAAAGATCTACTCATCTGTTGCTAAATATTAATCCTAATGTGTCATCAAATTACTAAATCCACTCGGATTTTCATGAATCATTGTGACTCAATTACAACAAAAATTAACTTGAGAATCTACCCAATCTTGAACTTTAAAACACTACAATTTGGACACTTTTTACGAGTGCAACGCATTCTTTTCAATTTATCCACTACACCAGTTCTGTGTCACTTCTCTGTGTCACTTTCCGATGTCACATTGAAAAATGGCCATCCCATCGAATTCTCAAATACGCATTAAGAACTTGAAAAGCACCGTGAATATAAAAACTTGAGAAGCACATACGTAATTAGCGTGAAATGATAAAATATTATTTTCCTTAATACATTCACTTTATCATACATTCTTATACTTTCTGAAAAAAAAAAGGGAAAATAAAAAAACTTTTTTTGCTAACTATAATATACTACAATGTTTTAAGTTTTAATATCTATGTTTATTTTTTTATATTATTTAAAAAAAAAATTCTCAAAATCACGTACGTAATTGACGTAAAAATTTCTCCTTTTAAATTCTTTTAATTATTTCAAAATTTTTATGTAAAATATTAAAACAAAAGGACTATTTTCTTCTATGAAATGGAAAAAGCGAAGAAGGATATTTTTAAATAGAAAAAAAAAAAAACTTTCTAATTAACAAAATGTTCACAACAATTTGTAACATATTGTAATCTATGCTTGAATAGCTTTTTAGTTTCTCAAAAATTATTCGAATCAAATTCGATTAATCCTATTGCTGTTGGGATTAAATTTAAATTTCATTTAATGAAAAAAAATTTAAAAAAAAAAAACTATCATCCGATATTGCATTGCATAATATGGCATAGGTATTCATTCATATTGAAGAAGTTCAACCTTAAAATAGCAAAATTTAAAGCCTTTTCAAATGACCTTTAATGAAATTGAACCTGAACAAATTCAGTTTGTGGATCATCTCAGTTGACCTTTAATGAAGTCCATTTTAAACGTTATAGTTTTTAAGTATATGCAAACATTTGACATTTTGGAATTCCTTTCCAGAATCTCTCTCTCTCTCTCTTCCTCCCTCTCTATTTTTTTCTCTTTTAGATAAGTACAAATTTGTCGCATCTATCATATAGTTATGTTACAAATAGGACTGGGATGCTGATACCTCGTTGTTCCCGGTATCTCTCAGGTATTTACTGCTGCATTCGATGTTTTCTGGATTTCGAGCATTCCGTTCTAATAGCAATTGCCTTTTCAAATACCTCTAATGCCTTATCAAATGACCTCTAATGAAAGTCAACCTGAACAATGCACTTTTTAGATCATCTCAGTTGACCTTTAATGAATTCTGCGAAATTTTGTCTTATTCTAAAATGCTATAAAAAGCGATTTCAATATAACGGTTAGCAAAAGATTCTAAGTATAAATATTACTACTGATAAGTTAGCAAAGGATTTCAAGTGTAAATATTATTTACTGATAAGTTAGCATAGGATTTCAAGTGTAAATATTATTTACTGATAAATATTATTTACTGATAAGTTAACAAAGGATTCCAAATATAATATAATTTATTGATAAGTTAGCAAAGGATTCTGAATATTATTTACTGAAAAGTGAAATAGCTTCGAATTTCTTATCAATGATAATATCATTTGCGAGAAAGAATTGAACCCATGCATTTCTACAATTTTTTCAATTTCTTATTTGTTTGTTAATTTTTCTTCGTTAATACTATAATTATTTCTTCAAAAGATATTAGGATGATATGCTTCATAAGAAATGAATAGTTTAAGAAAATCGAGAAATGAAATATACAATCTTATCAGAAATATATTTTAGCATAATCCCTAATCCCGAATCTCGAATGTTAGTTCTAAAATATTGAAAAATATCAATATATTCAAAAAATTTAGCATAGTCTTGAATAGTTTTATTAATATAATCTTGAATATTAATTTTTTCTAATAGAACAATGTTACGCAATTCCAAATAGACGAATGCTACTACTCTCGAATACAAATATTATACTCTCGAATACCAGTATATACTAATATAGTATCAAATATTAGTGGTTGTCCTAAATTAAAAAATATTAACACGTTATCGAATATTAATATAGTCCCGAATATAATTTTGAATTCAAGAATATCAATATATCACTGAATATCAGTATAATTCTGAATAAAAGAATATTAATATATATATATATTGAACATTAATGTAGTTCTCGACAAAAGATATTGATATAGTCTCGAAGACTGGTATATACTATATGCTAGCATAATTCTGAATATTGGTTGTAGTCTTGAATAAAAATTACCCAACATAATCTATAAATTTCATAGGCAAGAGCTCTGTTGTATTTTGATTAAAGATATAATTCAAATAATATAAAATATTTGATTGATTAAGAAATGATAGTGTAAATGATTGATCAATTGATTATTATTCAACTGATAAATTCAATGCTTACTTAATTAGCTGTATTGCTTGAAAAGTTTATTTAATTAAAATGATTAATTAAAATGAGCGGTAAATTAAGTACTATTTTACGATCTAAATTCTAATCAATAAATTTATCAAATAAACTGAAAATTTATCATTTCGCAATCAATTATTTTAAATTTGCAAACGAAAAAAAAAGTGCAAATAAAAAAAATGCATTTGTAGTAATCAAAATGAAAAGGTCAAAACGATGAATGATTCGATGATACTTTTAATGTCACGTTTACTTGATAAATAATGATATCAGTTAATCAATTAATCAATTAATTAATTAATTGATTAATTAACGGTACATACATCTTTGCTTTTTTTCACAATTTATAAAAATTATAGTGTAAAAAGAAAATGAAAATAATAATGAAAATAATTCAATAATTAAATGAAACAATTTTCGCTTGGAAAATTATTAGGAAATATATTATCATAGGTAGTTTAATTAGGCTCATATTTCATCATAGGTGGTTTAATTAGGCTTATATTCCGTCATAAGTGCTTTAATTAGGCTCATATTCCATCATAGGTGGTTTAATTAGGCTCATATTCCATCGTAGGTGATTTAATTTGTCTCATATTCCATCATAGTTGGTTTAATTAAACTTATATTGTTGGAATGATCTATAAGTGATTACTGATATACATTTTTATATCCACTCCAATAGAATATTGACCAGAGAATTCTTATAGATATATTCATTACTCTATTGTTTCCATGACAATAATATTTGCTAGGCAAATAAGCAAATAGGCATGCCTCATTTTTCTTACTGTTACAAGAAATTCAATCAGGCTTATGTTGCTGAAACAAAACATTCATATCTTGGCCCAGCTAAGTGCATTATTGGCTAAAGAATTACTGTAACTCTACATTACTAGCTATACTGTTTTTATAACAATAACATTTATTGATTCAATAAGCATAGATTTTTTTATCATTACATAAAATTCAGTTGTGTTTTATTATCAGTTGGGTTTTATGTAAATTAAAAATTACCGACACATTCAGCGAAGTATTTGGCCAATGAATTATTATAGCTGTATTTGGCCATAATTACTTTAATTGTTTGCATAAAAATAATTTTTGCTTGCACAATAAGCATACATTTCCTATTGTTACAAAAAGCTTAATCAGGCTTATATTAATAAAATGATACATATTGATATGAATTTTTGCATCTAATAAAATCGGATCAATAAAATGAATTATTGGCCAAGAAATTAATATACTTATATTTACTATCATATTGTTTGCATATCAACAAAATTTACTAATCCAATAAGTATATATTTCCTTTTTCATACATCTTAATTAGAATCATATTGCTAAAACAATAAATTATAATTATGGAATCTATGTATCAAAATAGCTAACTCATTGAAATACACTATTAGTTGAGAAGTTAATGTTGCAGCATTTTGTCATATTGTTTGTATAAACAATAACAATTTGCTAATCCAATAAGCATCTTTTAATTTTATTTGTAATATTTCCTAAATTTCTATTTGTTACTTTAAAATTTCTCTTGTTCGGTGTAAGCTGATACATATATAAAAGATATTTTAGCTGTATATTGTCGAGAGTGGATTAAAATCGATGAGATGAATTGATCTTGTCCGATATTCAAATTAAATTTATCAAATTTATCATTTCTTCTTGATCGCAAACAATTGGAACTTATTTTTCATTAATCCTTATCTCCTGATATATTAAATCATTCTTCATATATCATTTGATATATATGTAACTGTGGCGCATGCATATATTCTAGCTGTATATTGTCGAGAGTGGATTAAAATCGATGAGATGAATTGATCTTGTCCCGATATTCAAATTAAATTTATCAAATTTATCATTTCTTCTTGATCGCAAACAATTGGAACTTATTTTTCATTAATCCTTATCTCCTGATATATTAAATCATTCTTCATATATCATTTGATATATATGTAACTGTGGCGCATGCATATATTCTAGCTGTATATTGTCGAGAGTGGATTAAAATCGATGAGATGAATTGATCTTGTCCCGATATTCAAATTAAATTTATCAAATTTATCATTTCTTCTTGATCGCAAACAATTGTAACTTATTTTTATTAATCCTTATCTCCTGATATATTAAATCATTCTTCATATATCATTTGATATATACATCACCTTAGCTATGAAAATGTATTTAAAAGAATGAAGAATATTACCAACACAGTTTGAAAGAAATGTTTATCAACGTCGTTGATCACGTGAAATGATAGATGATCACGTATTTGTAGTTTTTAACGTTTATTAACGTGTTTCATCACGTGAAACAAATGTGTGACATGAATTTAAACTTTTTTCCTATTGCTGTCTACTAAATTATTTTCCGTGTTATCATAAGATATTTGTGTAAATATACGTACGTAATATTTGTAATAAAAATGAAACTAGCAAAGATAAAAAGTGCTATTAACACAAATTTTTGCTGAAAAAGAATACGTCTGTTTATTAATGTAGATTCGTTACGTGAAAAGATTAATGATATGATATGTATGATATGATATGATATGAATGATTGATATGATATGATATGATATGATATATGGATATGTATTTTGCATTTATAAATTACATTAAACACAAACCTAAATTGACCTGAATTACAAACTGATATTTAATGACTAGATGAAATATTTCAATAAGCATCGTAAATTAATCATTAAATAAATTGTCTGCTTTGATAATAAATGCCTGGAATTTTTACTGATAAGAAAATATGCGAGAATTTCAGATAGAATATAGTTTCTAAGATTATCAGATATTATCGAAACAATATTTTGCTTTCTAAAAAAAAATTTTGTACTGAAAGTCGAAAAATGCTAGCTTATTTGAAATGATTATAGCTTCATGAATTTAATTTCCAGAATTTAAAATTTCTTTTTTATTTCATCTATCAAATTAACCTGCCAATGATTGCTTGAAAGTATATCATCATCTTTATTATCATCATTATCATCATCCTTCTTATCATCATTATTATCATCATCATTATCATCATCTATTATTGAATTGTTCATATTTCAACAATTTCATATTTTCACATTCTTAAGTTTATATTTCCTGTTTAGCAATCATTCATGAATGATCAATGATTCACAAAATATTTGTTTAGAATTGATTTTTAATGCGTATTTTAAGGCATCATAAAAGTTACATAAAATTAATGAATTCACATATATACTTCCCCTTTCTTATAATTATCAATATATAATAATAATAATGATATAATGATATTTATATGAACATATATACTTCCCCTTCCTTATAATTATCAATGATAAATAATAATAATAATATATAATATAATAATAATGATAATAATGATATTTATAGCATGAAATCATTGATTAACTAGATGAAATGATACGAAAAAGCATTGACAATAACGAATCAATAACTGAATAAAATTGTTTTCCTTCTTCATGAATGATTATAAAATGATACTTTCATCTTTCTTATAACAATGATAATAATAATAATATAATGATATTTATAGCATGAAGTCATTGTAACTAGATGAAATGATAGAAAAGCATTATAACGAATCATACTTTACTTTTCCTTCTTCATGATGATTATAAATGAATCAAGAAATGAATAGAAATATTTCAAAAGTTAAAAATAAGAATTTCAAAATTACTCATTATAATGCTTTCTTTGACTAATTTGAAATTAGAAATTTTTATTTTCTAAAGAATATATTACTAATAAAAGTTTGCACTAATAATACTTTAATAATACCTGAATTTTCCATTAATGGTACTTTAATTGTAGCATCAACTAAAAATTATCTTTGTTTACCTGCATGCATCAAAAAGATCAAGAAGACAGGAATTGAAAAGGTTAAAAGGAAAGTGAAACTTATTGTCATTTAATAATCATATCTTTTCTCGAGATAATTTTTCTCGAATAATCTTTTCAATACAAGAGCTATGCGAATTATTGAATTATCACTTTATAATTTGATCTATTATCATTTCAGTTTAATAGTTTGTTTATTTGCAATTAAAACTAAAGTTTTATCTTTGAAACAGTTAATTGAAATAGATCAATAAATTTGAAGTATTAAATACTTCTTCGTTTTTTTTTTTTTGTTGTTGCAGAAAAAGTCATTTTCTAAAAAATTTATATGAATAATAATTCTACTATTAGATTTTTGATCTTTTCCATTTCATATTAATAAGGAATAACAACACTCGTAAAATAAAACTTGAAATTGAAATAATCGAATAACAAATTGAAATTTTTTATTTATTTTCATTTTAGAATTTAATTTTTACATTAATACTTGAAAAGATTTTAATAAGTATATCGCATAATTTTTACAAAAAAAATTTTATTTTATAAATTAAAAATGAAAAAAAAATTAAGTTTTTATAAATAAATTTTTGCAAAAATGTTATAATTTATTTTCGAGAAAAAAAATCGAAGAAAAGATTTCTTAATTTTTGTATTATCAAAAAGTAATTCTTCAAGGACATTTAAACTTTTTTTTATTATTATTTTTTTTTTTTTAATATTACTCTTATATAATTTCCGTGTAGTAATTTTTCTCATAATTCGACGAAAAATTTCAAATCGTTTTTTGTTTTTCATTCTTTAATTGAATTACTTCAATTGTTAATTTTTGTAGTTGAAATTAGAATTTAATTAAAAGTTCATAATTTTTAGCAAATACATTTTGTAGTAATAATTATTTCCGCTAATTAATAATAATTTAAATAAATCGAACTTTTTAGGAAATTGCAATTATTCCAAAAAAAAAAAGTTTAATTTTTAAATTTCTCTGAAAATTAATGATAAATAAGATTAAAAGATAAGATATTCAAAAAAGGTACAATATTGTAATGTTTCTGAATTATTTTAGAAACTTACAATGAAAACGAGAAAAAATCGTAATTTATTCATTTAAATATAGGATTAAATATATAAAGGATTAAAGATAAGAAATTATCACTGTTTTTTTAAGAATTGAAAATTAGTGATAAATAAGATTAAAAGATAAGATATTCAAAAAAGTATGATATTGTAATGTTTTTGAATTATTTTAGAAACTTACAATGAAACGAGAAAAAATCGTAATTTATTTATTTAAATATAGGATTAAATATATAAAGGATTAAAGATAAGAAATTATCACTGTTTTTAAGAATTGAAAATTAGTGTAAATAAGATTAAAGATAAGATATTCAAAAAAGGTAGCGATATTTTTTTTAGAGACTTCTGAATCTCGAAAATTTTGACAAAACTATCCTTTGACCTCTAAAAATTCTCTCGCTAATCTGTACTCAAGCACTGTAACAGTTTAATAAGTAAGTAGTGTTACCTCTTAAAAAGGTTGTAAATTCATTAAATTAATTGATAGTGTCTATCGGAACATGTATGCTCTAATCATTGATTAGAATGCACACAATTTCTCATTTGTTGACGCTATCATTTCTACCCATATAAATGGGTAGGTAGATAGATGGGTAGATAGATACATGGGTAAATACATGGGTACAGTGATATATACATGCATATACATTCCGATTGGTTCCAGATTCTGCCTATGTCTACATGGGTAAAATTGCATTGAAACTAATTATTAGAATTCCACTCGTCTTCATGAATAAAATTCCCTTCTCTCTTTCTTCTCATCTTTTTTTGTCATCTCTTCTTTCCATACTCTTTTCTCAATTCAATTCTCATATCATTTTATTTTGTTTTTATTTTATCTTCTTATCATACAGATTATTTCAATATCTCTTTTTTATCGCTTTTTAAATAAAAATTTTCAAGCAAAAGTTTGTGACTGATTATATGGGTTATCAATTAGATATTTTCAAAAAGTTTGTAACTGATTAAATGGGTTATCAATAGATATTTTAGCAAAACTTGTAACGATTATATGGTTACGAATAGGTTTCAACAAAAGTTGTAATGATTATATTTTTCAAAATTTTAGAAGTGATTATATGGGTTTATAATAGATATTTTTAGCAAAACTTTGTAACCGATTATATAGGTTATCAAGCAGACATTTTCAGCAAAACTTTATAAGTGATTATGTAGGTTATCAATAGATCTTTCAGTAAAAGTTTGTAATTGATTATCTGATATAGAGATAATAGAATAGACAGATAGCAAAAGATTCTAACTAATCAAATTACTCATTAAAAATGATTCATAGATAAATAAAAATTTCGAATTTATAAAATTATCTGTTAAAAAAAAAAAAATTTAATCCATAGATAAAAAATTTTTGACTTGCAAAGTTATTCACAAAAAAAAAAAAGTTCAATAAGTTGATAGCAGAAGATTTTTCAAAAATTTCAAGCATAAAAATAGAATTATCTAACTTTTTCATTTTGACGCTAAAACCACAAAGTTGTCAGATTCTTAACATATACATCAATGCTCCTGTTATCACTAACTGTATATCAGATTCAAGTATCATTGCACATTTTATAGTGATTCAGATTATATTTTCATTTTGAAGATGCTAATTCGAATTTTATATCATGCAAAAATGATTTTACAAAACGAAAACATTTTGTATTTCTGAAACTATCAAACAACAAATAAAATCATTTGAATCATTTTTTCTTTTTTTTTTTCCTTTCTATCATTTCATTTTTCAATATTTCGATTTTATATTTCTGTTACGAAATTGGTAAGAGATAAGAGTGATAATTTTTTTTTTTTTCTCGACATTGTAGTAATACTTTTTCTCGACAGTAGTACTTTCCAAAGTCGACTTTTCAAGGTTTTCTCATTTTGACAAATCATTTAGTAAAATTTTGTTTCTAAATGAAATTTCATTCGAATTCATTTGAATTTTTTTTTCCTCGAATTATCCTTTTACTTTTATTCTTATAAAAATTGGCCAAAAAGAATAAAATTAGCCAAATTATGGCTATGATATCTAATTGCTTCTGAAATTTTGATAAGTTTAAAATTTCTAAAAAAATTTTAAAAACTTTGTCATTTTTGTCAAATGTAACTTTTCATGGGCCATTTTTTACAAACATTTAAAAAATTTTATATAAAAATAAAGTTACATTCGAATAGACGAAGTGATAATGGAAATATCTTTTTCATTTTCTCAAATAATTTTTTACTTTTATTTTCATGAAAAGCTTGCCCAAAAATTTACCCAAATTATTGTTATGATAATTAATTGCTCTTGAAATTTGAATAATTTTAAAATTGCTGATAATTTTGCTATTTATCTATCATCTATTACATCGGGCGAATAAATAAATTTCTTTATCATATTAAATTGCTTTATCATATTAAATTTCTTTATCATATTTAAATTTCTTTATCTTATTAAATTTTGCTATTTATCTATCATCTATCACATCGGGCGAATAAATAAATTTCTTTATCACATTAAATATCTTTATCATATTTAAATTTCTTTATCATATTTAAATTTCTTTATCATATTTATCTATCCATCACATCGGGCAAATAAATAAATTTCTTTATCATATTTGTGAGTATTGGAAAATTTCATGCAATTATTGAATAAATTTCTTTTATTTTTAAAATTAATTTTTATAATATAATTTTTGTAAATGTCATTTCAACAATTTTTCATAGCATATATGTGATAAGAGAAATGAAAATATAATCAAAATTGATAGATCAATTATGATATGATAGATATTTTTCGTTTTAGAGGAAAAATGATAACTTTTTAAAATTATCATCTTATCACATTTAGTCATCTTTCTTTTTTTTTTTCATTTCTATTATATTTTTCAAATTATGGGACATTTCATTTTTTTTTTTTTTAATGAATTTTCATAAATCTTTTTGATAGTTATTTAATGGAATATATTTGATATTAAAAAATTGCTTTACGTCATATGTTCTAATTTTCTATCACAAATTTTGTCAATGACCTTCATATATTTGTATATTTCATAAAGAGACGTTGGAGATATACGTGGACGTCGTTTTGTTTTTGGCTGGAAAATGGATTTCAAAATGGATTAATTTTATTTTAAATTTCCACGTTGATAGCGTGACATTTGACGTCGAAACGTCATTTTATTTTTGGCTTAAAAATGGATTTCAGTTAATTTCACTTTGAATTTGCACGTTGATAGCGTAACATGTGATGTTAAAAATGTTAATCTTATACGTGAGCGTCGTTCTATTTCTGGCTAGAAAATGGATTTCAATTAATTTTACTTTAAATTTCCACGTTGATAGCGTGATATGTGACATTGAAGATTTAATCTTATACGTGAGCGTCATTCTATTTTTGGCTGGAAAATGATTTCAGTTCATTTCATTTTAAATTTTTACTTCAATAAAGTGACGTGTGACGTTGAAAACATTAATCTTATATGTGAACATATAAACTATACGTGAACGTGAATATACGTGAGTATACGTGAGAAAATATGATTGAATTATCACATTTAAAAATGAAAAAAAGAAGAACTGATAATACTTGTTGTTTGTTCTAATTAAAATATATTAGCAAATAATTCGAATAATTAAATTAAATTTAATAAAAATAAAATGACATTTGTAATGATAAATGTGATAAATGAAAAAAACGAAAGAAATGTTAGATTTTTTTTCTTTTTTCTATTTCTAATCAAACGAATGATATATTATCAAATTTTTGTTCATTGAAACGATCGATTGAGCAATGATTTTTTTTTTGTTATCATTTTTTTGTTATCATTTTTGTATGCCATTTTTTTAAAATAAAAAACTAACAATACTTTAACAAAAAAAAAAAAAAGCGCCTCATTTGAATGATTATTTTTTATTTTTTTTTTTCTAATATATTCTGCATATATTTGTTTACATTATACTTGCATAATAATATCGGGGCTTATTTTTATCGAAGCAAATCGATTTATTTTTCTTATCATTCATTTTATAATCATTGCTTGCTTTCTTTATTCTTATCACAATATCATTTCTCTAATCAAACAATCAGTGTATAAATGAATTAACAAGTTATTGCACTTTTTCATAAATCATATGCAACTTTTAGTTTGGTCGAAATTATATCAACAATAATACAAAAAAGATATTTGAGCAAAAATTTATCTTACGTCAAAATATCACGTATACGTTTGCTTACGTATACGTTTGCTTCTTTTTATCATTATCAGAATTATCATAGAAATAAACGAAACAATTGTTACACTTTGATGTGAGGTAGATTTTTTTGCCGAGAAATTCTCTATTTGCTATGATTATTATTTAATTTAAGCATTACAAAATTATACGTAAAATACGTCAAGTATTTCGTTATTATTTATGATATGTGTCCCACCTGAAATCCATTTCAATAATTCTATTCAACGATAGCAAAGATTGCATTATCATTATAAATAGTTTTAATTATCATAATTTAAGCATTACAAAATTATACGTAAAATACGTCAAGTATTTCGTATTATTTATGATATGTGTTCCACCTGAAATCCATTTCAATAATTCTATTCAACGACAGCAAAGATTGCATTATCATTATAAATAGTTTTAATTATCATAATTTAAGCATTACAAAATTATACGTAAATACGTCAAGTATTTCGTTATTATTTATGATATGTGTCCCACCTGAAATCCATTCAATAATTCTATTCAACGATAGCAAAGATTGCATTATCATTATAAATAGTTTTAATTATCATAATTTAAGCATTACAAAATTATACGTAAAATACGTCAAGTATTTCGTTATTTTTATGATATGTGTTCCCACCTGAAATCCATTTCAATAATTCTATTCAACGACAGCAAAGATTGCATTATCATTATAAATAGTTTAATTATCATAATTTAAGCATTACAAAATTATACGTAAAATACGTCAAGTATTTCGTTATTATTTACGATATGTGTCCCACCTGAAATCCATTTCAATAATTCTATTCAACGATAGCAAAGATTGCATTATCATTATAAATAGTTTTATTTTTGATCAAATGAAATTGAGAAATAATTGTTCACTGTGAAACGATAGACGAAATTAGGTTTGATAAATGTTTGATAGTGAAATTTCGTATTAATTTGCACAATGGAATTTAGGATTCGTTCAATGGAATTTAGAATCATTCAATGGAATTTAGGATTCGTTCAATGGAATTTAGAATTCATTCAATGAAATTAGTGATTTGTTCAATGAAATTTAGGATTCATTCAATGAAATTTAGGATTCATTCAATGAAATTTAGGATTCATTCAATGAAATTTAGAATTCATTCAATGAAATTTAGGATTCATTCAATGGAATTTAGAATTCATTCAATGAAATTTAGGATTCATTCAATGAAATTTAGAATTCATTTAATGAAATTTAGAATTCATTCAATGAAATTTAGGATTCATTCAATGAAATTTAGGATTCATTCAATGAAATTTAGGATTCATTCTAGATCATTATGATCATTGAAAATTAGATAACTGAAAGATTGAAGAGAAGGAAAATAATCCAAATATTTCAAGTAAATGTTTTCGAGAAAATTGAATTATTATTGCTAATTTCATAGTATTTAAATTTTTACATATAGAAAATTGAAATATCACAATCCAAAAATAAAAGCGAAAATTCATTATAAAATTACTTTTTAAATTTTTGTTTCCATTTCAAATTACAAATAACAATGTTTTGTTATAGTCGTGAAAATGCAAGAGATAAGCTGATAAGTTACAAAGAGATAAGCGATTACATAAAGCGTACGCTATATCACGTCTTTTAACGTTTGTCTTTAACGTTGGGAAATATTTCCGCTGATGCTTTTATCATTTCTGATTCTTAAACTTTTATTAATATATCACTAATCTTTCTAAAAAAAAAAAATCATTTCTCGTTTAATATCAAAAAATTATATGAATTACAAAATATCTTGTACAGTTCATCCATACTGTCACAATAATTCAGAAGGCAAAGGAACTAGTGAAATTTATTAAATTGCTCGAAGCTATATTTGCTTAGTTAATTTAGAATCTTCAATATACTTGCAAAAGGATATAGTTCATGAATTCTCGAGAATATCGTCTATATGAAGGAATTAAAGAATCGAGAAATGATTAAGTTTTTATGGATGAAGCACGAACAAATTATTCATTGAAATAACTACAAACAGAATTAACCTCGCCGTAGATTCTAGTAACAGACTACTTAAGACTACTTAAGAAAGAATTCATTCATTTATTTAATAGATTATTCCATTATAGCCGATGATCTAAGAAAGATTCCACTCGTTTATTTAATAGATGATTCTACGAAGCAGATGACCTACGAAAGAATCCACTTGCTTATTTAATAAATGATTCTACGATAGCAGATGACCTATGAATTCATTCGCTTATTTAACAACGATAGCAGATGACCTACGAAAGAATCAATTTGCTTATTTAATAGATGATTCTACGATTGCAGATTTTCTAAGACAGAATCCATTCGCTTATTTAATAGATGATTCTACGATTGCAGATTTGCTAAGAAAGAATCCGTTTGCTTGCTAGTAATAATAAGAAGAAATTATATGTTTATCTATAAGAAAACAAGCAATATCAATATATTAATTTAAAACAAATGAAGAATCCGGGAATATTCAACGATCTGTGAATAAATTATTCGTCGAAAATATCTGCAAACAGAATCATCCCAAAATTTCCATCTTATAATCAATTCTATACAAAATTTCCAATCAGATCATATTGATAACAAGATAATTTGTTTAATTATCATCATCTAGCTAAGCTCTCAATATTTTTATTTACTTCTTGAAAGTTTGAACTTCTATTTTATTGATCACAATATATTCAACAATAGGAGATTCTAATGATTAAAACTTGAGATTGTAAGAATCTGAGAAACTTGAGATTCTCAAAATTTATATTCATATATAAAATTAAAGAATTTAAAAAAAATGGAATATAACATTGCTAATTTCACTAAAAATAATAGTTCGGAAAATTTCACTCTCGCTAATCTTACTTTTGGTATTTCGATTATTTTACTGAAAAGTACCAAAATTTTTTTTTAAAAAAAAGTTACAATTAAAACTTTCTATCATCCAACTGAGAATATTTTCGTGTTAATGAAAAGTTGAAAAAAGATTACAAATATGAGAAAATTCAAAAAAAAAAAAGAAAAATTAAGAGAGAGGAAGAAGATATGCTTAATAGGTTTAAAAGTCGAGAATCGAACTATGTTAATTTAAAAAATTTCAAATTAAATTACTACATATTCGATATATTAATTATCATTATTTTCTAAATTTAATCAAATAATCATTTCAAATTAAATTACTACATATTCGATGTATTAATTATCATTATTTTCTAAATTTAATCAAATAATCATTTCAAATTAAAATTACTACATATTTGATATATTGCTTATCATTACTATTTGTTATCACACAAATTAAGTCATACCTTATCCATTGAAAAAGTTAGTTTTGATAGACAAACAACATTCTCATTGAAAATCATTCATATGTTACAATGAAAATAATCTCAAGGTCATATAGCAAAATCATTTGAATTGATTAACCTTAATTTGTGCTATCACTCAATTATCTATTATCATTATTGTTTACATTATTCAGCAATTGATGACATGTTACTATATATGTCTGTATGTATGTGTATATATATATATATGTATTATTCATTAGATATGTTATCAATTGATAAAATCTTTTGCCCATTGGCAAATAAGTTGTCATTTGATTTTGCGATTGAACTATTTATTATATGGTACCGCAAAATCAATTGATTTACTGATTATTGTTGTTGATGAAGAGTGAACGAAGAAGACGACATGGAAGGGCAATAATGGGATGGATAGTTGTGCTTTTACTGCTGCTGTAATCGAATTCTATCATACTGATCGAGAGTCTCGAAGGATACGATTGCGAGCGAGAATGATGAAGAATAAAGAAAAGACAGCATGACGAGAGAATTTTATCAATCAAACTTCTAAAACTATACAGTCATGATTCATATAGATTCGTTTATCATTGAATAAAATAGTAACTATCACTAGGAGGTCAATCTTGCGCATTTTTTTTTTTTTTCGATCAAATAATTTTTTCGCATTTAATTAATCTTAATTGACACTTGCTAAATTTTTTATTAACCTAAAATTTACACTACGCTTTTTTTTATATTAATTAATTTAACAACTGCTTTTCTTTTTTTGTGCTTTAATTATTGAGTAAAGTTTTGTAAGCATTTTGGTTTAGGATTGATAAGAAAAGATAATGGAAAATAAAGATAAATGATTATGATATTGTTCTTATTTATTGCGGTTTTATCTAAAAATTCTTTGATCTTTTTTTTGTGCTTTAATTATTGAGTAAAGTTTTGTAAGCATTTTGGTTTAGGATTGATAAGAAAAGATAATGGAAAATAAAGATAAATGATTATGATATTGTTCTTATTTATTGCGGTTTTATCTAAAAATTCTTTGATCTTTTTTTTTTTTTTTGCTTTAATATCAGATCTAGGTGACGATCTACCTATCAGATTATCAGTTGTTTCTATAGCAGTCACAGAAAAAGCTCTCATCTTTTCATAATTGTCTAATATTGATAATTATTTAAAGATTACAATTGCTTAAATATGATAATTGATAATGCATTCGAAATAATATACGATATCAAAATTTATCATTTTAAAATTAAATTTATTTTATTTTTTCAAATATTTTATTTTATTTTTTGCTTTTTTCATAATTGTCTAATATTGATAATTATTTAACGATTACAATTGCTTAAATATGATAATTGATAATGCATTCGAAATAATATATGACATCAAAATTTATCATTTTAAAATTAAATTTATTTTATTTTTTTGCATTTAATAGTTCATAATAAAAGAAGAGAATTCATATCATTCTGTTCTACCATTCTCATCGTTCTTTCTATTTCCTTCCTACATTCAACATATATTTTTTATTTTCAATGAACAAATTCAAAATATTAATAAAAAAACCAGTACTTACTTATTCGTAAAGAGAAAAGGGAAAGAGAAAAGGAAAGAGAAGAAAATCGGTGTCATGTACTAATTTTGATAAATTGAATAAAATGCATAATTATTTGAACGTTTTGTCTAACATTTATATTTGTTTTTGAGAATTTAAAAAAAAATATTTTTTCGCAATGTCAAATTTTAAATTTCATTTTTTTTTCTAATTTTTAATTATGAAATTAATCGAATAATTAATTGAAAATACAATTTTATTCATTAATAATCATAATCATTTGTATGAATGATATCACTTATCATTACAATCAGTCTTAAACAAGTAGCATACATTTTTATTTATTTTTGAGATTTTCTAAATTTTAATTATGAAATTAATCGAATAATTAATTGAAAATATAATTTTATTCAATATTAGGCAACTATGAAAGAAGCAAAAAAATAAAATAAAATATTTGAAACAATTCTTTAAATTTAATTTTATGTAAAATTAAAATTAATTTGTTTGTTTTTTTTTTCTAAATTTTAATTATGAAATTAATCGTTTTTTTTTAAAAAAATTTTAATTATGAAAAATTAATTTGTTTTTTTTTTCTAAATTTTAGTTGTGAAATTAATCGAATAATTAATTAAAAATACAATTTTATTCATTAATAATCATAATCATTTGCATGAATGATATCACTTATCATTACAATCAGTCTAACTTGAAGTATAATATTGATATTTAATTTAAAAAATTTTACGTATCGAATGATTTCTAATAGATTGTTCATTTTCATTAAATTTTTTTGTTTCATTTTTATCTTATCATTGTGTGAAATTGAAATTTAACATTTTAAGCAATCAAAGAATAAATCAGAATTTCGCATCATTACTCTTTGTGATAATCTTTATGATAATCACATTAGGTGATAAAAGATTTTTCAAATCAGCTAATATTTTGATAACTTATGAACATTACTGAAATAATCGCCATAAGTCAAGAATCAAGAATGTTATTATTTACTTCATTTTCTTTGCTTTCATTTCTATGATTTAGAACAATGTATAACTTCTATGAACTTTATCAAAATTCATGCTGTTTTAAAATTTGATAATTTAATCAATACTCTAACTTCAATACTTCAATAATTTAATCAATACTCTAACTTCAATACTTCGATAATTTAATCAATACTCTAACTCAAATATTTTAATAATTTAATCAATAATCTATCTATTTGTTGAAAAAAAAAGTAAGGGAAAAAGAAACACTGGCCTATTTAGAATCATTTCTTTAAAACATAAATTCTGTAATTCTAACATTTAGAATGAAATATTATTACAAAAAAAAAAATGAATTGAAGAAAGTTAGCATTAATAGAAATGCGCTTCTGATTCATATTTTCCATCTAAAAAGTCTTACATTTCTCGAATTTTAAAATACATCTGAAATTTCAATGAATTTCAGATGTATTTAGATAATTAAAATGAAATAATCTGTATAGATTGAAATAATCTAGTATAGACGGTTATAATAATTAGGTTAGAAATTATTTAAAAAAATGAATTGAAGAGAGTTATCAGTGAAGAATAGAAAAATTAGAAATGCTCTTCTGATTCATATTTTACCATCAAGAAGAATGCAATTTTTCATATATTTTATTTCAATTTTTTCCTTTCATCCATCCACCTTCTTCACCTTCTTCTTCAACTTCTTCTTCACCTTCTTCATCTGCTTTACCTTCTTTAACTTTTTCACCTTCTTCACCATCTTCACCTTTACCTTTTTCACCTTCTATCACCTTCTTCTTCTTCACCTTCTTGACCATCTTCACCTTCTTCACCTTCTATCACCTTCTTCACCTTCTTCTTCACCTTCTTCTTCACCTTCTTGACCATCTTCACCTTCTTCATCTTCTTTACCTTCTTCACCTTCTTCACCTTCTATCACCTTCTTCACCTTCTTCTTCACCTTCTTCTTCACCTTCTTGACCATCTTCACCTTCTTCATCTTCTTTACCTTCTTCACCTTCTTCACCTTCTATCACCTTCTTCTTTACTTTCTCCACCTTCTTCATCCTAACCTTCTTTTTCATCTTCTTCACCATCTTCAACTTTACCTTTTTCACCTTTTTTACTTCTTCATCTTCGTCTTCTTAATCTTCGTCTTCTTCTTTACCTTCTCTATCGTCAGAAAATATTGAAATAATATGATTGTTATGAACATTTATGTCTATATAATTCTTAAGTATTATTTGTATACCGTATATTTTTATTATATGTACATATATCTATGTAAACATTGCAGTTTAAGAATAGGTGAGAATATTTGAACAATGTTCCAACTATCAATTAATTATCATTTACCTCGCCTCTTTCTTATCATTTATTTCTCTCATCTAATTTTCTTTCGAATAGCAAATAAAAAAAAACAGAATTTTTTTTTTGCAATTAAATGGCCAGGATAAAATTGTTTAGTTGTTTTTTGGCAACTTCATAAATGTCCATATTATTCTCAGACGAAAGAGAGAGAGATAGAGAGAAGGGAGAGAGAAAGAGAAAGAGTAAAATCAACGAATGAATTAGATAATTGAAAAAAAAATTTTAAAAATAACGATTAAAAATCTAAATATTCAAAACTTTATGCTAAGGTCTTTCACTTAATCAATTTGATAAATGATCGTCCATTGATAATTTATATCGTCATTTTCATAATTATCAGATAGGATATATCAAAAAGTGCTAAAGGGATTTTTGATAAAAAATATTCAAATTTAATTTCTTCAATCCTAAAAAAAAAACAAACAATTAAAAGGAATTATTTTTTTTGCAATTTTTCAACTAAAATTATTACTTGCAATTTAAAGAAAATTAATTAAATTTGAATATTCGAAAATGTATGAATGATTTTAATTTTTAATAAATTGATTTTTTGTTTAAAAAAGAAAAAAAAAAGAATTGTATAATTTTTATTAGAAATGAATGAATTTGGCGATCGAAATCAAACTCTCTTTTAAATAATTTTGATATATCCCATTTGATAATTACGAAAATGATGATATAAATTATCAGTGGGAAGATAAAGATGATAATTCATTGCTCTTCAATTAATATAATGAATTATTGTACAGTGGTATCTTTCGTTATCATCTCAATGTGTTGTTAACATTTGATAAAAATTTTTTCGCCTCATTAGATACGCACAATAAAAGCATTTTGATATTTAGACAGAAAGCTAAGTTAACATAATTGATTTCTTGATATCATGATTATAACCGGTTATCATCGAAACTTGTTTATCTTGTTTACAACTATAATATTATTATGGTTTTGGTAATTTACTAAATATATACCTTCGAAAGTTCGAAATAAGACGAAAGAACATTTTGCTTGGAATGTGATTCAATCGTTGTCTTATAAATGATAATAGAACCCATGAAATTGAATTGGAATCATTGATGCTTTATGTTTGAATCTATTGTGACAAATTTTTGCTCATTGAAAATTCTTATCATTCTCGAGATAATTTAATTGTATGATCTCTAGAATTGTTCAATTGTCTGTTGTTCGTTCTCCTATATTTGTTTCATTAATTGCTCACATCATCCATTCTTATCTGATTATTTTAAAATAATAAATCAATATGCAAGCAATCAATAAATCATATTTTATAATGATCACAACTATCGTTAATTGCAATTGTAATCATTCAATGTGGTAGAAATTTGTAATCCTAAGTTCATCATCGAGAAATTATGATATGATAGAAGTAAAAGATGTTTTTTTTTTTTTTTAGATATAAATCATTTTCCTATTTTATTGAAATTTTGATAAATGATAGCTGATTGATATAACTGGCTGGATATTTTTTGAAATATGATAATCAATACAACCGCAATATATGAGAAGACAATTTGACTGTATATTTTCTGAAATATAATAATCAGATAAATGATAGCTGACTGACTGACTGCAATCAGTACAACTTCAATATATGAGAGGACAAGTTGGCTGAATATTTTTTGAAATATAATAAATTTTTATCAAATATATCAATTTAATGCTGCTATCTGTTCGAAGATATTTGAAAAAAACTCATTTTTAATCGAAAAAAAATTTTGATTTTTTAAGATTTTTTAGAAAAAAAAAAATTTTCAAGCTGAAATATTTAAACTTAATAATAATTAAAATTGCATTATTGATTATAATTTTAATATCAATGCTTTGAATTGATTTAACAGAAATAAAATGCGAGATGAAATTTTAACGATTTATGAAATTAAGTTTTAAATTATCGATTTATGAAATCAATTTTTGATTTCTTATCAATTTTTTGAATTTCAATTTTTTTTTTTTTTTGAAATATCCTATTCTATTCTTTAATGTTCTATTGTAGGTGCTAGATATTTTTCAAAGTTTAAGATTTTTCTCTCTAGCTTATTTATTACGATTTTAATTCATGCTATTTTCGAGAATTGATTTATTTAGGATTTTTTTTTTGTAGTTAATATTGACAGACGGAATTTCTGTGAATTTGTTCTTTCAGGCTTGTTCTTCTCTTTTGTTTACTTTAAAATGTATTTATTTTAAGTGTCAATGAATCAAATATAAATTCGTTTTTTTAGACAAAATTATAAGTTAGTGATATTATCATACTTTTTTATATAATTAGTCAAGATTGAAGTGATAATTTCAATGATATTCCTTCTTGCTAATTTAATTTGGAAAATTATCAAAATTGGAATTGATTAATTTGCTAATTTCTTAATTTATCAATCATATCTGGTTTTGATGGTATTGACTTTTTTCGAGAAGAAGTTAAATAAGAAAAGACTTAAATAAGATACGACAGATTTTATTACAATAAATTTATTATGATAGATTTATTACAATAAATTTACTACGATAGATTTATTACGATAAATTTATTACGATAGATTTATTACGATAAATTTATTACGATAGATTTATTACGATAGATTTATTATTTCTTTTTGTTATGAAATAATAAAATAAAATGTATTATTGTTGAAAATTTCTATCAAATCAATCTAACATTCAATTTAGTTATTTTGTTTACTTTCTTGATTTCTTTTCTTTATCTTTTCAAATTTACTTGAATGTTTTTTTTTTTCTTTTTTCCTATAATTTAAATCTGCCATTATTCTTTTTCCATTAAAGTGATAAAAATAGAAATAACAATAAAAAAGCGAAAATTCTAATACATAAAGATTTTCTTTTTTTTTTTTTTTTTTTTTTGTATTTGTCGGCGTTCTATTTTAAAAAATGAAATTTTTTAAAAGTGTTCATTTTTCTCCTCAAAATTCAAATATTTAAAATATTTTTGATTCGAAACGATCAAATTTTTTTTTCTCCTCCTTCCGTCATTTGTTATATTATCAATTTTAACTGTTTGTTGTTAAGTTATCGCAATTTTAGTTCAGATATTTTTTAAGAAAAATATTGAAATATTTTATCATTTATTGCAAATGTTGATGATAACACTATTGTATTGATGAAGATTATCATTTGCATAGATATCCTGAACGTTATCATTGATAAAATTGATCTTTTCTAAATCAATATTTCTTAGCTTATCTAAGTATATTTATCATCGTTTTATATAACTTTTATTGAAAAATAAATTGCTCGAAAATCTTATAATGAAATATTTCAATTCAATAAAAAATTATTTGTTATATATATATAATTTGATAAAATTATCAGCTTCAATTTAAATCCATAATCTAATCAATGCAAAGTTTTTTTTTCTTTACTTTAAAAGATGATAAAAAAATTTTTTGAAAATTAATGTAATTTTATTAAAAGTATTCTTACAGCAAAAAAGGAAAGTTCTAAATAATTTCTTTCTTTTTCCATTTCGCTCTTCAATTTTATCACTAAAATAGAAATTTAATATATTTGAATAAAATTCTTTCTCGATCTTTCTCGATGTCTTTCTTAACTTTTTTCTTTCTCGATGTCTTTCTTAACTTTTTCCTTTCTCGATGTCTTCCCTAACTTTTCCTTTCTCGATGTCTTTCTTAACTTTTTCCTTTCTCGATGTCTTTCCTAACTTTTTTCTTTCTCGATAAACAGAAAAAAAATGACCCTTTCTTACTAAATTTATTACTTATTCAAATAAATTTTAATTGCACGACATGCGTTGCATTTATTTATTTTTATCTTTTTTGTTTACTTATCGCATACACTCTATTATTATTATTTTTTTTTTTTGTAAAATTTCTTTCAATTCAAAATTTTATCAATAAAATATTTCGTAATATAGGATAATTTATATTTCGTAACCTGTTCTGTATATTTACTTAAACATTTTACAGTAATCATAATTTGTGATTATTATTTGATGAAAAAAAAATAAAAAAATTTATTGAACAAATAAATTTATAATTTATTGTGAATTAAAATTTTTGTAATTGACTACTATTGATTTTATTAGATAAATTACAATTAATATAATAGAGAAAATTACTGGTAAAAAAATTTTAGCAATTGATGTCTTTCTTTTTTTTTTTATATTTTATCAATATTAATTGATATTGATAATATAATAGTGATAATAATATTATCAATAAAGATGAGCGGCTGTTTGTTTAAGCAGAGACCGTATTTTTGTTTTATGTATTCGAGAAATTTGTTTGAAAAAAAAAAAAAACTGCTAGATTGAATAATTATTTGATAATTATCACATAATTATCACTGTTTTCTGTCGCTGATATATGATTAATAAAATTTAAACTTATTTCTTGGAAAGGAATATTTTTGAAATTACACTGTTTAAAAATTTTATTAAATTAATTCAACTTTTACTCATTTCTCCAAGCATATATTTCATTGATCCAAAAAAAGGATTATTGATTGTCATAAGGATTATTGATTGAAAATTTTTAATCAATTTGATTTCACCTTTGACACTTTTTATAATAACTAGCGATTTTGATGAATGTATAATTTTATTAATTCAAAATATATTACAATTCTCGATCGGCTAATTGCAAATTTTTTTTCCGTATTAAAAGCAAAATTTTATGAAAAATATTTGCCCGAAGAAAAAAGGTGAATTAATACTTCAGTGAACAGAAAAAGATGGAAAAGATGAATTAATACTTCAATGAACGGAAAAAGGTAAATTAATACTTTTAGTGTCGTTTAATTTTCATAAAGTAACTTTAACAAAAATTAGGTAAACATTCAATGCACACCTGTCGAGAATTATATAAACTAGCTATTATATGTTAAGACGACATCGAGAATAATCTGTCATATATTGAAATTTTTTTCCTCATTTTTTTTTTCCTATTTATTAGATCAATGATCTGCAATTTCGATTGATTTAAAAGTATTATAAAAATAGATGAGTTAATTTATTGCTTATAATTTGAATTTAATTAAAACTGATAATTTGCTTCGATTTGAAATCTTATCACGATAACATTTATCATGATATTATACATTTAAAAATTTTTTCTATCACACAATATTATCAAATCTAAATCTAATTTTGTAATTTATTAATTCAAATACTATATTATACAATAAAAGAAGACTATTTATTGAAATTTAATTTATAACTCACTTCTATTTAAAATGGAACAATATTCAGAAAATATTTTTGTCAAATATTTTTTGAATTATTATTTCTTTCACAATTTAATTTTTCTTTCCCGTATGATTGAAAATTACGAATGAAATTAAACAGAAAAGAATTTCAATATTTTAAATGCTAATTACTAAACGACGAAAAAATATTTATTTATCAGTTGTTATTTATATCTTACTTCATATAAAATAATCATTAATTGATATATAATATTCTTCTTATCATGATATGCTAATTACTAAACGACGAAAAGTATCTATTTATCAGTTGCTATTTATATCTTACTTCATATAAAATAATCAAAAATTGATATATGATATTGCTAATTGTTGTTGTTGTTGTTGTTGCTATTGTTGTTGTTACCTTGAATTATTTATTTCTTTTCTTAAGAATTTTACCGTATAATAACTGTTTTTAAAATATACTATGTCTGTAATTGTTGTTGTTGTTATTGTTACGGTTTCATGAACAAATATAATAACTAAAGATCGAGAATGAATCGAGACGATCGTCTTTTTCCTCTTGAACTCTCTTTTTCTTTTTTCATTTTTCTTCTCAACAATCTTCATCGATTCAATCAATCAGAAATGAAAATTTCTCGCAAAAATTGTTGATGGGAATAACAAAATTTTTACATATATTTTTTCCTTTTTTTGGATAAATAATTATATTTTAAAAAACATGAAATGAATGAATGAAAATTGCGAAAAATATTGCATACAAAAAAATTCATCAATAAATCTAATGAAGCAATAATAATCAAAAATGATAATAGATTTTAATAAATGATAAAAAAAAAAGGAGAATTGAACACTGTTTTTTTTTTTGAAAATTCATGCTTATCATTGATAAATTTTTTTCATTGATAAATTTTTTTTTTGATTAAATTTATTGAGCAATAAATGAAAGACATAAAAGATATAAGTGATAATGATTTGCATTTGTGAATTCGAAAATTTTCGATATTATTTCTTTTTTGCATAAATATTTTCTTTTTGTATAAATATGATATTGAAATATTATTTGACATATTGTAAAATTCAGAATATTCAAAATAATTTATTTCATGAAAATTTCTAATTTATGTTTCGCAAAGAAAAAAATGTTTATCATTAAGAGCGATAAAATAATGATTATAATATTTGATATTAAATAGATGAGAGGAAAAATTTCTAAATTTTGAAAATATAAAATTTCCTTTTTACAAAAGTTTTATTATTAAATGATGCATACTAAGCTCGTCGTTTTCTAATTTCATAATATTTGAAATAAGTTTAATAATCCATGAAATAGTAATTTGTTATAATTTTTTTTTTTTTATTCCTAAATGATATGTATAAAGTATAAATCGTATTTTTCGGCAAATTGTTCCTTTAAGAATTTTTTTTTACATTATTTCTAATAGTAGAATGTCTATTAGTAAGATTAAAAGAAAGATGGTGGAGCAGATGTTTTAACTTGAATTACTTTCTTCATTTAACTATTTCATTAATATTTATTCATTTTTTCTTTTTTTTATGCTATATTGATATCGTCGTAAGATTTTTGTTATTTTTTTTTTTTTTTTTTGTTTGCGAAATATGCTTAACAATTCGATGATCGATTGCTATTATTTTCATATTGTTTGCATTGTAGAAAATACGAAAATGACGAAATTGTGTATAATACATTTGTTTCTTCGAGATTATATTCGAGAATTGTGCTAAATAACTTTTTGAATTATTAAAAAATTTTTATTTTTAAAAAAAATAATTTCAAGGAAAATAAAAAATTAAATTTTTAATGCTCAAAAATTTTTCGGGAATAGAATAAAATATTAAAGATGAAGTTAAAAGAAAAAAAAATTTTTTTTTTTTTAAATGACAGAAATGAATCATATAATTATTGCATTAAATGAATAGCCATATTTTGTTAAAATTATTTATCTAATTAATTGTTGTTTTTTTTTTTTTTTTTTTTTTAAATCACCTGGATTTAATAGCTTCGTTAAATAGTTTAGTTAAATAATGACTTTATTGAAAACATCATTCGTTATGATTCTAATATAAAGTATATGAGATGTTACGTAACGTACGTTACGTTACGTAACATCTCATAAACTCCGTATTGTATACTTTCACCTCTATTTACGGAAATATTGATTAGTTTCGAAAAAATATCATTATCATTATGCCATCTACTATCATCACTACACCATATATTTGCAATATTTTCTTTTTATCATCAAATTATTTTTGTATTATTTTAATTCAGATGAAAAGAAAACTACTTATGCATTTTAAATAATTTAGAAATTGTTAGAAACGGTATTAGCCATCTGTTCGTGCGAAATCTAAAATCCATTCTTCCTATCGTATAGTTTCATGCGAAATTTGAAATCTATTCTTATTATTAAATTGCTTCGTGCGTAATCTGAAATCCATTCTTACTATCAAATTGTTTCGTGCGAAATTTGAAATACATTCTTATTATCAAACTGTTTCGTGCCTAGTCTGAAATCCATTCTTACTATCGAATTGTTTCGTGCGAAATTTGAAATCCATTCTTGTTATCAGACTGTTTCGTGCCTAGTCTGAAATCCATTCTTACTATCAAATTGTTTCGGTGCGTAAATGCATTTGTACATTTCAAGAAATAATTTTATTGAAAATTCTTGTAAAAAATAATTATGCCTAGGATAATATCATATTTGTTAGATGGATTCAGAAATATTTTCCAATCTTTTATTGCATTTATATCAAAATGAATATAGTATCTTATAATCAGATTGCTCAGTAAATATATATATCCAAAATCCCAGCTATAAATAGAAATTTATTGAAATTTCATTTTTTAAACATAAAATTAATCATGACAAATGCAGTCATGAAATATGATATTGTTACTTTCATTCCCAATTAATAATACAGTACCCTAAGATTCCAAGATGAATTCTTTTTTCTTGAATTTCTTTTTTTTTCATTTTTTGATTCTCAATTTGTTGCATTATTTTTTTCAACAAAATTTGTTCATATTTAAAACATTTTTATTAAAGTTATTTCGTTTATATCATTATTTTGACAAAATCTGAATTAATAGCATAAATTTGATTTCGTATGACTTAGTGTGCTGTTTGAAAATTTTTACCTGTCATTATTATTCATCAATATAAAATTAAATAATAGATGACAGTACTTTGATAACTTTCACATTCTTCCAACTTATGAGCAAGCGAATTTTTTTTTTTAAATAAAAATAAAATAATTCAATCGATTTCTATGTAGGCGATCATCATTATTTATTCTAAATTCTTTGCCTAATTCATTCTTTGATCATTTTATTTGGTCAATAAATTGCTTTTTTTTTCATCTTCATTGATCTAATTATATGATGGTTGATATTTAAAAGAAAAGAACATAGTAATTAATTATGATTATTACTGATATAAAAATCGTAATTACTAGCCTGAAATATGTGGTATTAGCAGGTTTGAAAATTTATGGATGTTTTGTTTTCAGAATACATACTATACATATCATCAAGCATATCGGAAAAAAAAACCATTTCCATATAAAATTAAAGATTTAATTTTCAACATTATTGCTGTTTGCAGTTCAAATAAAATTATTTTTAAACGAATCAATTTATTCAAACGAATCTTATTCCAAATAAAATTTTCAAAGATTTTTTTTTCAATTCAAATTAGTTTATTTTAATTTAAATGAATTTGAATCGTTCAAAAATTAAAAATTTTCAGTTAAAAATGAAAATATGATGCTTGAATCAGTCAACAAATTAATTTGCAGCAAAAATCGAGTTTCTAAATTCAACGATTTCAAAAAATTTCTCCTTTCATTTACAAGCTGTTGAAAATAAGTGTTGGGTTTTTAAAGGAAGTTTTTTTTTTTATGATTCTAATATGAATTGTATTGGAAGAATTTTTTCTTTTTTGTACTATTACATTTCAACAAAATTTCTCTCATCCATTTTTCCTTTTCTCTGTCGTACTTTTACAATAGAAGTTCAAAAGGATTTCCTGTAGTGTTAGTTACATAATGTTATAAAGTACTAATATGACATTTTCGATGGTACAATTTTTTTTCAATTATTTTTTAATTTCATTTCTAAATTAAAATCAAATTATATTTTATAATTGTAATAATACGTCATATAAAAATATTCCATTTTCAATTATTTAATCAATAGTTTTAATGATAAAAATTATCATAATATGTTGTCTATTTGCATTGCTTTCAGAATATCTGAGATAACGAAAATTCTCAAAATGCTGTTTTAAATCAATGAAAAGCATTCTGTTTTAAATCAATGAAATTTTTCTCTTCGTCTAGAAATAATTAGAAAAAAATAACGAAAAATTGCAAAAATGACATGAAGAAGATTCTGGAAATGCTAAGCAAACGGATTTAAAATCATCAAATTTTTTTCCTCTTTTCAGTAATAAATTGAAAAATAACAAAAATTATGTGATAAGAAGAGAAGAAAATTAATGGTGATATGTAGTTACTATCACTTTAAAGTGATCCGTCAAAGCTTCTATATATAAAATAGTTCCACTATTTTATTCAACATACTTTACTTGTTAAAGTTAATAAGGTATAATTTTCTGATCAGTTTTTCTCGAATATGGTTATATTTGATACGGTAATAAAATTTCATTTTATTATCACCAGTATCTGATTTAATTATACCATTGATAGGAGATAAATTTCATTTGAAAGACAGTAAATTTAATTTTTTTTTGGAAGAATTTTAATTTTTATCATAAGTGAGCTAAATTGAAATGAGTAAGAAAATTATCATTTTTCTCTTATCTGATATTTGATAATCACATCGAATACGTATTGGATATAAAATTCCACGCACGTTAAATAAACAGGAAATGTGAGCAATGAATCATCAATTTTCGAAAGCTATCTAAATGTTTATTTCCATCATTTGCACCGATCAATTTTATTTAAAAAAAAAAAAATGAAATCATAAATTTGATGTTTATGAAAAAAAGATATGATGAGTGTGATTTTAAAATTAGTTGACTAATGAATCACGTGAACTTGAAAGTAATATGAATGATTCTACGTGAATCATTTGTTATCCTCACTTTTCATTTTTTAATTTTTATCTTTGCTACATTTCTCTCTTCATTTGCTAGATTTATTTTTCATAAACGTAAATATAACGTGAGTTATCGGAATCTCATTTTATCCGTGTCTTTTTCATTTTTTATAAATCTTTCCCTTTTCTACATTTCCTAAATCATTTTTTATAATTTTTTTGTTTATTTATTCGAATTCATAAATTTTCACTTATTCAAATTACATTTTTCCCAATATTTTATTCGCACATAAACTTTAATTTAAACTTTTCACCGTTCAAAATATTTATCATAAATTACTGAAAATTGAAAATAGACAAAAATAAAAAAAAAAAGTAAACAAACCAAAGGGAAGGAATTTTTCATTCGTACATTAATATATTTAGGAACTTTTTTACCTTTTCGTTTTCTTCTCCTAAAATTTCCTGTGAAGTGACAAATGACTAAAAGATTTAGTGAATTTCAAAAATTTTTTTTTTCCTAACCTATCAATTGATACTTCATTTGAAATAATTGTTAATTTAATAATTCGCATAAATATTTTGATATATTTTTATATTTTATATTAACTGAATAAATTTTGTATACGTTTAAATTCGAATTTCGAATTTCAGGATAAATTAAGCTTTCTATCTGATAAAATTTGATAAGTTTAATTTTAGGATGAGCGCGTATTCGACGAGCTTGCAAATGCTCATCGTCGCGTTAATTCTCATTTATGCGATAAGAGGTTTGCTTTAATTTTCATTTTTCACAAATGCAAATATCAGAATTCACAATCTTTTACAAATCATATAAAAATGCAAATTGAGATTTAGAAAATACAATTATTCGATATTTTGATAATGGATTATTCATTAGATGAAAAGATTTTTAATGAAAAGTTTTTTTTTTTATACTGAATTTTTTTTAATATTAATCGTTAAACTTATTGTTTGTTGGATGAGGATGCAAACAAAGTTCATTGGCGAACAAAACAATAAAACTTATTTAATAAATAATTAAAGAATGTAAATAAACAATTTACATATGTTTCTTATTTATTTTATTTATCTCATATATTACCATATTACGGATATTTGAATTTATTATTTCAAAATATCGAAAAAAAATATTTTAACGATATGCTTAAAATTACAATATTTTTGCAAGCTAAAATGGATGTCATAACAATAATTATATTATTATCATAAAATATTTTATCATTCTCGAGGTTTATTTCAAATTTTCACTTAATTTTATCATTTAATATACTTTCCATTCATTGTGTAAAAAATATTATTGAAATTATTTAATATTTATTAAATATTTCGGTAACTATAAAATATTATTTCAAATAATCAATATTTATCATTGAAAGCAAAAATTATAAGTGATTATGAAAAAATGATAAATGCAACTTTCAGAAATGCTTACATTGTGTTAGTTGTTGAAAGAATAAGCCTGTGTTTTTTTTTGAATAATTAAATATAATTTAAATTATCAGTGATTTATTATTGATTATTTAGAAATAGAAATTTAAAATTTTTTGTTTTTCCTTTGGCATTATCATTCTCGAAGAGCTGATCAATAATTTTTTAGGTAACGAACCTCGCATTCGATTGCGACGAGAAACTGGTGGGTCCCAAAGTTTGCTAACCGTCGAATGGGAAGGTATTCAAACCGGCGATCATCCGGATGACAGCGTTGGAGGATTCGCGGTCGAATATCGTGCAGAAAAGGATACGCAATGGCATGTTCACGATGGTATAATTCCATATAAAGGGCCTAATTTACAATACAGAGTGCAGGTAATCGCTATTTTGACTCCGAGTAAATTTTACCTGAAAAGATTTCTAGATCTAGAAGTTAAAATTTTGCATTTATTATGAATTATCGAAAATTGATAAATAATCAAAATAACGATCAAATTGTTTGGGCGTATAGAATCGATTTTCAGATTCCACGTCTACCTACTGGAATCGCTTACTTTGTACGTATCAAAGTGTTAGGAAAAAATGGTAAAATTCTGGTGGAAACGCCAGAAATACGCGCACGTAATGAAATGGTTAGCATAAAATGTGAATCAGGTTTGTTGTTTTGAATATTTATTTTTTTTTTTTTTTTTTTGTTATTAACTATTTGATGATTGTACATGGCCAAGTTTGATATTCTTCAACGAAATATTTTGATTTGGCTAATTTACGAATTTTTAATTATAAATTGCATCAATTTTATCAATTTATCAATTTTATCAATTTTTTTTATCAATTTTAAAATCAATAAACATTATTGGTATAATTAATTATAACAAATAATTATAATTTTTCTCTTCAAATTTTTTAATGGTTCAATATCTATTTGTGCAATTGCAGACGAGTTAACAGCTCCACGAAATCTCGAGGTGACACAAACAGGTCAATACAGTATTGCCATATCGTGGGAACCTCCAGAATGTGGTTCTGTTGGCGAATATCATATTGAAGTTTACACTTTTTTTTTTGTTTTAGAAATATAACATTTTTGCGCTTGTTCAATCATGCTTTAAAAAATCACTTTTGATTCAATGATTTTTTTTCTCAAGAAGTGATTAAAATCTTTATTTTTACATATCTAAAATTGAAATTTACATAATTTTAAATTTCAGCTTTCTCGATATATCTTTCATTTATTTATTTATTTTTTTTAAAGTCTTTATGACATCAAAATTTTTTTATATTGAAAGAATTTTATTTTATTCAATTGAAATGTGTAGATTTGTTCCAGTTAGCTGGCATTGAGACAAAATTTGACGTTCATCGACAAACCGTAACACATCCATCAGTTAGTGTTACCAGTCTTTTACCTGGAACCGAATATCAAGTTCGAGTTCGAGCTGCTGATCGTTTACGTATGTTAGGTCCATGGAACGATTATTTGCTTGTAGCCAAAACAGAAGGAGAAGGTTAGCATTGTTCAAGAATTCAATTTTCAATTTCGATTTCATTACTTGAATCTGATTAATTTGTGAAAAAAAAAATCAAATCATTGCTATTCAAAATTTATATGTCAGAATTCTTTAATTGCAAATCTGAAAAAATTCAAAAATATTCGTTGTGCAATTTATTTTAGCTCAATTTGTCAACAAATCATTGCTAATTCAAATTTTCATATATCAGAATTCTTTAATTACAAATCTGAAAAAATTCAAAAATATTCATTGTGTAAGTTATTTTAGCTCCAAATGAATCGGATGAAATCGAAATTGATTATCGAACAGATACAGAATTACGCATTAGCTGGCAACCGTATGATGATGAAAGATTACAACATTATGAGGTATACCGAATTGAAATTATAGTTCGTGAAATTATGCTATAATCATTAATCTGTGATGCTATAATTAAATTTATGTTATAATCATTAATTTTTATTCTGAATATCAAAGTTTTTTTTTGCCTCTTTTTGATTTTATTTAGTATATTCTTATTCTGTTTACTTTTCTGCCTATTTTGAGCATACCGTCATACTGTCAAAGACAAAACATAAAGTAGAATTCCATGAAAATTTAAAAATCTCTTTATATATTTCAGATGACAGCTGTTGAAGTTGATGGTGAAAGTCAAGCAGTTGAACGAGCTCGTATAAGTCCATTGGCTAGTAGTCATATATTTGTTAGATTAAAACCGGATACAGAATACGATATAGGTGTAGTAGCATTCGTGGATCACGAACCTAAATTGGTTTATAAATTATCCGCTAAAACGGCAGAAACATCAGGTATAGATTGGAAAGATAAGCCAGTGATTATTCAAGAAAGTGGGCAACAGTTTACGGTAAAATGGAAGAAATCATCATTATCACTACCACCTGATCAAACCATTTCTAAATTCGTCATTGAATATCGTCTACCAAATGAAACTGAGTATGCTTATTTCTCTTAATATTAATCATTTTTAATTTAAACACTAACTAATTTAACTGATAAATAGAATGTGATTTCCTTGCTTTATTTTCATGATCAGTGATAATCGAATTAGAATCTTCTAAGAAATCGATATCTTTTGAATCATCATCATGAAATAACACATTTATATTATTATTAGGAAAATGTTGAATCATATCTACGCTAAGATATCACTGAAAATTCAACATTCATGTGTCATAATTTCAATTGTATGATTCAATTGTTTGAAAGGGATAAGTTTTTTTTAATGCTTCAGATGGCGTAAATATGATGATATAATGGTAGATGAAGAAATGGATGATTATCATATCCAATTTGATGCAATGTATGATGGATCCCTATATTCATTTCGTATTCTTGGAATCGATGATCAACTTAAAATGGTTGCTAAGACAGCTGAAGTATGTTATTATAGCTTTTCTCTAATTTCTTTTACAATTTTATCAAGATAATTCTGATTCTGATTTAAATGATATTCTAATTGCTTTATCTCGAAGGAAATTAAGCAGTCCAATGATATGTGATATTGAATTTTATCATATCTCTTCTCTTTTTTAACATTTAATCAAGTTGTATTTTAGATTACGGTTGGCTCAGCAGCATCTGATTCTTGTATTGGTGAAGCTGGTATTCCACAAAATGTACGAGCTAGTGTTGTATCTGAAGCAACTATTCAATTTACGTGGGAAAAACCACGTTGTGATGAAACGTATGGACCAATTGATGGTTATGAATATACGGTGAAATCTTTTCTTTTATTGAATTTCCTCTTCAACTGATCCAAAAATGATGTAATTTGAGAAATTAAATAACAAGAAATCGGAATTCCTTTATGATACTGTAAGTTTAGGGTTTAGATACAAAACAAGCTTAATACGTGAAATAAATTTCAGATATAAACGAGAATTTTTAAAAGTTTAGTAAAAATATATCTGTATATGTTATATTCAGAATATATTATCTGATTTCTGAAAATCATTCACTTTTTGTCCTCATTTTTTCACATTTCGATTTTTTTTAATCATCATTTTTTTAACTTTTTGATAAATTGTAATTCACTATGACAATTTGAAAAGTTGAAACGAGTCTTACGTTAAAACTAAAAATTAACTTTCATGTAGAACATAATAATTCGTTTCAGTTCTGGAACGTAGAAACAGATATGCAACCTGAAACTGCGTCATATATTGGACGAAATACCGTCGTACTAGATGATTTGGATCCAGATACACGATATGCGTTTAGGGTTCGTTCACGTGCTGGTCATGGACATAGTTCATGGAGTGAGGCTGTAAATGCTGAAACGGAAGCACATTCAGGACCAAAAGGTAAGCTTTAGAATTACAAAATAAATAAATATTCACCTATGACAAGTAAACTCTTAATTTAAGAACTAATGTATATATATGATAATCAATCTTTTTCAAAAGTAAATTAGACGTGCGTCAAAAACTGGACCATAACTTGCTTAGCTGAAATTTGTATGTTAATTTTGTCGTGTCGTTATTGCATAATTTGATAAATGTATATCTAACAAATTTAATATTATCGTATTTCTTTCAAAAAATTTTATAATTTATTTTTATGACCAAAGTACATAAACTTTTGTTGGCCAAAAATTTTATAGGATACGTGTTTTTCATTGGCCTAATTGCATGCAAGTTATTACTTGCCTATTTATCGCACAGTTACGTTTAGGCTTAACGTAATGTAAGTAAACATTTAGCTTACTATGCCAATGTAATTTAGCTATTTTATGTTCAAACTTTTGCTTGCTAACTAATATTTTTTGCAATTTAAACGATTTTGCTTATAATATTAATTAATTTTTAATAAATTAACCAATTTTTAGTTATATAAATATCAACTTTTTCATTATATGAAACAGATTCCATTATTAGAATCCTTCTTTTCCATTCTTCATATTTATCTTATTTTCTTGATTTCTGGAAAATCACGTTTTTATTTCTTTTCGTTAAATTATTTTTCAAGATTCGTAGAGAGTAGAGTGATTTCAGCAAAACTTTTGCATTATTCAGTAAAAATATTTGCTGCTATAATGAAATTCAAAATGTAGTAAAAAGTTCTTTGAAAAAATTTAAATTTCAATAAAACGAATTAATAAAACGATAACAATACGAAGAAAAAAACCCAGTATCACCCTTGATATTATGCCTCAACTAAATTCGCCGAGCACTTATATCGACAATGATTTGGATAGTCAGCACCCTCTTCTTTTATGGTTGGAAGATTCTGGTACAGTTGCTTATAAGAAATAGAGTCTTTGTTAGCTTGTGGGAAATACAGCTCATAGACAAAGGATGACACTTTATCTTACATCATACATCATACAGTAATTACATTATACATCACGCTCGTAAAATATATGCATATTCATGTGAAATCCACCACAAAAGAATCACTGATTCTCTGAGTTCTCCTTGCGATTTCAGTGACATTCATATTTTCTTCTAACAGGGAATCTTTTCATAATTTGTTTGCAAGATGAGATAAATTAAAAGTAAACGGGTATATCATCAAGATTCCATTAATATATTATTGATTTGCATTTATCACTATTCAAATAAATGTTTATTAAAAGATGAAAAGAGCCTAGCCCATTATTTCAATATTCCTGAAAATTTTTTTTGATAATAATTAAAAAATTTATTCGTTCTTATCATTGTTTTGTTTCGTTTTCTTTTTTTAGTCTTGTAGTAAAACTAACATTTAGTCTTCACAAATAATGGCGATTCTCGTCGATATCATCAATCACTAATAATCACAAATAACACATTATTATTTTATCCAACGATTTTACATGAAGCACCACAATTTGCACTTCTTCGACGTTTTAAACGACAACAAAAAAATCAAATTACAGGTAATTTAAGGTAAATTATAAAATAAGCGTATAATTGCTTAGAATTACAATATTCAAAAATTTCAACAAGTTAATTTTTGAAATGCAAACGATTGGAAATTTTATGCTTACTAATTTTATTTTGAATAAATTATGCAATCTAACAATATGGGAAAAATATTATCATGGTGCTTAATTAACAAGAAAGGGCAGAGTACCATTCATTTCTTGGTAAAAAAAAATAATCACTCGTGATATCGTCGCTTTTTCATTATTTTGGTTAATAATAATTTGAATAAAGGTAAAATTTAATAATCGATTATTTCCGTAAAATAAGTTCTAAATTGAATTATCATTTAATATATCATTTTTTAATTATTTAAATAATATGATTTTAAAAAATTTATCGACAAAAACAACGGAATAAATTTTGATGTGTGAAAGAAATAATTAATATAACTTTTTTTATTTTTTCATTTCATTAGTTCGTATATATTACAATTCTTTTCTTTATTTTTTAGATGATCATAACATTTATCAGCTTCGTATCATTCTGGCACCACCCAAATCATACTTAGCTTGGACACCATTACCTGAACATGCTGATGAAGTAGTCAGATTCAAGTAAGCTAATTCTTTTTTTCTCATTTATTTATTTATTTATTTTTCTCATTAAAAAAAATACTTGAGACTACTCAAACAAATATACCTTTAAATTAATAAAAATTATTTCTGAAGCAGAATTCATCAAAATTTCTAAATCTAAATAGCAATATTTTAGATTATCATATAAAAAAAGTGCCGGTGATCAATGGACACGTATTATCGAAGCACCAGAATATTTCAAATGTCCCGAAGGTATTGCTGATCCGGAAGATTTTTGCTTTGATTTGGCTAAACTTTCGTTTGGAGTACAATATACTGCTGATGTAAGTTTTGGATTTCTAGATCCAAATAATATATTTCTCGAAGAGTAAACATTTTCATACTTCATCTGATTGACATTACTTGATCTTTACAAATTATTAAAAATTATTTTCAACAATTTCAGTTAATCTATGAATTAGAAAATGGTGAATGGACAACACGTGGAAGTCCGTTATTCTTCATTCTTGTCGAAGCTGGTATCATTTCTAAAATTTCTAATTTATCTAATTTAGACCTGATATATCATCATTCATCATCTTTTGCTGCCATTCTTCTTACGTTACATATATTCAAACTTTGTTCCAGAAAAGCGTGCATGCTCTTTGTTTTTGTTCTATTTTCACTTTTTCTTTTGTGTGCAAGAAATGTTAATAAATTGTAATTATTTCTCGACAAAAAAAAAATCATATCTTAATAAGTATATTGCATTTATCCATTCTTTTTAGCGTTTTTTCAAGAATTTTTGTGGAAAATTCCCTTTGATGATGCTTGTGAAAAAATTTTTTATTTTCAAATTTTTGAAATTACAAAATGAAAGGAATGCTTTGCGATTAATTTGTATGTTTTGATCGTTGCTGTTGCTATTGTTGACGGTGGTGGTGATGGTGATGATATTGTTGTTATTTATTTATTGGAGTGATCGTTCGAAGATAGACGTCGATCCATTTCAGGAGAGCCATCTGTGCCGACATCACCGCACAATCTTCAATTCAATCCACATGATGCATCCAGCATTGAGCTTCATTGGCTGCCACCTTTAAATTCGAAGCACATACCTTTTTATCAGGCACCATTTTTCTTTTTTTTTATCTCCTACTTGCACAATTTTGCATGACATATGTTTCGTTTTGCATATTTTTTTCTTTTTTTTTGGATTATTTTAGGAAGATTTTTGGTTTTGGCCAAAAAAAAGTGATCGCTTCAAAATCTCAGATAATTATTTCCGGGATTTTTTCTTATTTTAACAAAAATGAGTAAAAAAAAAGAAAAAGGTAAATCTAAAAATTAGTTTTGTTTTCTTAATTAGTCAGTTCAAATTTAGATTGAAATAGAAGATCTGCATACAAAGAAAGTACGAATTGAACAGGTACCAGGGTCATTCTTTCTCATATCGTTAAGCGATTATCACCATATTCAATCTATAATATTTCTGTTCGTGCCGGTACCGATTATGGTGAATTGGGTATACCCACATCTAAGATTGTTTCTTTGCGGCAAGGCAAGGATCTAGAATTATCGTATCATGTAGCTAATGAAGCGGAAAGATTGAAACAACAACAGATGGAACAGCAAAAAATAGCAAAAATGAAAGATGAAAGTGAAAAAATTAAAATAAAGGAAGAATTTGAAAGGCAACGAATAGAGCAAGAACGTAGACAAAATAGAATAAAAGATTGTGAGCGTAAAAAATTTGAACTTGATAAGTTGCATAGAGAACGTGAACGTAACCGAGTTGCATGTGAGTATAAACGTACTCGTGAACATCTAAGACATGATCATAATCGAATGCATACTGAACAACAGCAACAAGAACGTGAACGACAGCAATGGGAAGAACAACGTCGAGAATGGGAGAAACAACGTGAAATTAGTGATCGATTAATTCAACAATATCGACAACAACAAGAACATATGGAACGAAGACGAGAAGAACAACGTCAGCAAAGAGAAGAGCAGGAAAGACGTCAACAAATGGAAGAGCAGAAACGACGTCAACAAATGGAAGAGGAAGAACGACGTCAACAAATGGAAAAGGAGGAACGACGTCAACAAATGGAAGAGCAGAAACGACGTCAGCAAATGGAAGAAGAGGAACGACGTCAACAAATGGATGAGCAAATACGACGTCAACAAATGGATGAGCAAATACGACGTCAACAAATGGATGAGAAAATACGACGTCAACAAATGGAAGAGCAGAAACGACGTCGACAAATAGAAGAGCAAAAACGACGTCAACAAATTGAAGAGCAGAAACGACGTCAACAAATTGAAGAGCACAAACGACGTCAACAAGAGCATATCCGACAACAATTAGATCAAGTTTTGGTGCAATCAGAACAAAATGACGAACGAGGTGAGAAGATGCGTAACAAGGAATTATGCTGACACGTGTGACGTGTGATTGATTGCTAACAGGTTAACAAGCACAAATAAAACTACTACCAATTCTACTTAATGATTTATCTTTAAAATCAACATCACATATTTTCTCTTTTTAATGATATATAATTTTTATCATTTTATTATTCTTATCCATTTATCAATTTTTTTTTTTCCTTCCTTACAACATATGCATGAATGAGTATGTATAGTTTGTTTTAATTTTATAACATTGAAAATGAATTAATCAATGTATGATTAATTGATTGATTAATGTTTCAAAAAAATTTTAAATATCTGCTTACATATTTGCTTTATAGCATGTATGCATGCTTTTCTATTTCAAATGCATTTTCTTCCTTATCTTATCTTATCTTATCATATCTCATCGTTACATGCTTATTTGCTCGCACTTTTTCTAATTTTGCACAAAGTTTGACGTGTTTTTTTTTTAATTAAAGTTTTTTTTTTTGACTAATATAGTTATTCTAGATTGTTTAAATTAATGAACAAAAAAATAATGATTTAATTTCATTTTTTATATTAATCATGTAAATAAATTGAAATAATTTATTTAGGTGGCGTACCAAAATCACTTCTTGGCATTGATAAACCACGTATCGAACAACGTGGTTCGCATATTTTGCTCTACTGGACTGTTGGTGGTGATACATCAAATGTGTTAGCATATCAGGTTCATTGTAGTTGATTAAGAAAATTGTTATATTGCAATTCTAGGAGGATTCATCGTTATTCATTAGATTATTAAGCTCATCAAATAGTAAGTTACTATTAAGTAAGTTAATTGTTATTGCAATTCTAGGAGGATTCATCGCTATTCATTAGATTATTAAGCTCATCAAGTAGTAACTTACTTGTTGTTAAATCAACAACAAAAAGATGAAAGACATGATATTACGTAATATCTTATCTTTGCAATCAAATAATTTTTAATAAAAATTAACAAAACTTTAGCAAATGAATTACTTTGTTTGAATTTTCAGATCGATCTTCGTTCAGATTTAGATAACGATTGGCGAACAATTCGATGGTTACGTTACTCATTCACCGTCAGAAATTCATTTTCGACAAGAGCTAACTAATCTTGAAACCAATAAACACTACTATGTTAAAGTATCAGCTATTGATCAATCACGACGGATTCTTGCGGTATCAGAAGCTACAAGTTTCACTGTTCATTGCCAAGGTATGTCTTCTGTACTATTGTCAACGAGAAGATGTTTCGTAGAATATTCTGCAATTCCGATAATAATTCTGTTCTAAAATTTTCAACCTGAATGATTTGAAATATAACATTTGATTATCAAAGGAAGTTTTGCATGTCAAGTTCACTATCATTTTACTTTTTATAAAGTTAATTGTTTGAAGTTTCAACTTTAAGTTTTAAATTTTCAAGTTTTGATATGATATTAAACAGAGATTTCATTATCTCTTTATTGTTTTTTTCAGCACCTAACAATGTACCGCAAGATTTACGATTGGAAGGTATAGCTGAGGGGATTCGGCTCACTTGGAATTGGGCAGATCAGGAAGATCGTGAATGTGAACCGTATTTTCTAATAACAGGATATCAAAATGGCGTACCGTTTTCGGAAAGAGTTGCAGGAGAGCAGCGTCGGTTCATTTTCCAAAATTCGACTGCCGCGGAATGGCATGTGGAAATACGTGCCGGAAATCGTGCCGGAACTGGACGTAGTAGTGCACCTATTAATTTGCAAAGTATTTCGAAAGGTATCATTCAAATTTAGATTAATTTTGTCCTGAAATTATGAGTTTAATAATTTCAAAGTAGGACAATTCGTAACATTGATTTATACAAAGATAAAATTATTAATTAATTTCAAAATCGAAATATGTCTATTGTAAATAAATTTATTCAATTATTAGAAATTTATTAACAATATTTAATTTTTAAAAGTTTTTTTATTTCAAATTTCTGTTTATATTTACATACATGTTTAATTGCAATTAATTCAACTGCCAATTTTGAATCTATTCCAATTCAATTTAATGTCATATGATTTTCTTAACATAATGGAAAATTGATAAGTCTGATCCTTTACGATTATCAATCTTTAATTTTTTTTTTTAATATTTGATCGCTCGCTGACAATTTCTTTGCTAATCATTTTATAGCCCATTTCGAAATTACATTTAGACGAAAAAGATTTATGCAAATAAAGAAGAAAATAATGATTATGAAATTAGTTGGAAGGACAGGTAAGTATGACAGATAATAACTGGTATCAAACGATTTGGCGAAATGCTATCAATTCCGATGTCAGCGCAAACTGCTTGTTATACGATAATGAAAGTGATAAAAAAAAATTTAGCACATATTATCAAATTATGTATCCCCATTCCAGTATCCAAGGGTTTCCGTGTACTACGTAGCATCTGTGATCCACGTGTAGATTTCTGGTGTCGTTCACCGAATGAAAATTACGATATTGCTATATTTCGTCGTCCTAATGAAGGTTTGATACGTGTGCCGTGCCGTGTGACCTTGATATTATGCTCCTTTTATCCAGTTGTTTAAACTAAATAATTTTTTATCCTAGCATTCACCTGATTTTTTTTTTATTAGAATTTCAATTATTTGAGTTCCTTTTAATTTTAAATCACTGTAATAACACTGTTTATTTTTTCATAGCTTAGAACAATTTATTATTGGTTTGGCTATGCTAATTAGTTGCCCGTCTTCAAGCTTGAGCTTTTTTTTTTTTGATTTTAATCAGTTAGCTATTTATCATTTAAAATTCATATATGTCCTGTATCCCTATCCTCACAACTACTGTAATTTAGCGACACAATTCTTGCGGAATGACGAATCAAGAATATTAGGCTTGAAAAAATATTTATATGATTGTGATGTGGCTATCAAATAAATAATATCACTTTTAGTCCTTAAAAAATTTCTTCCAAATTTCATTCAACAAATATAAAGAGATCATAATCTTTCATGGATTGAAAATCATACTATAACGTTGCCATTTTTGTTCTTACTGTAGAATTACCGTCTCGAAGTTGCTTGCATTTTTTAAAATATCCTTATAATTTCTTTTTTTTTTTTTAGAATGCCTTTTTTTTGAGTTTAATTCTATAAAGAGCGATCAAAACTTAAATTAAAAAAAAACCTATTTATTTTTATTTATACTAAAACGTTAAAATGATTTATTTCTGATAAGTATTAGCCTGATATTTGGCTTAATATAAATTATTGTGTGATTTAATTAATTTATGACATCATGCAATATGATTTATCATTGATTTATATAACATTAGTATTTATTAATGTTATGCATGCTGATCAATTTCAATTTTTTTTTTTGCGAACTGTAGAAAAATTTATAATTTTTTTTTATTTAATTTCAGAACTTGTCTCGGAACCATATGTTTTGGCACGTGATGGTGATTTATCCGTAGAATGGAATAGTAAAGGTATTGGTCACGGTGTTTTTGGATATCGCATACAGTATCGAACAGATAATACTGGTTGGACATCTTATGGGTGAATTTTTTTTTATTTTGCATAATTTATTAAATAAAATCAATATCAATGTGAATTTCATGGCATTAATAAAGTAATCAAAAGTTTTTGTTTTTGTTTTTTTTTTTTGAAAGTACAAATATGTCCTGTACCATTAGGCTCATGATTATTGTAATTTGCGATACAATTCTCGTGGAATGGTGAATAAAGAGGTTTGAAAAAATATTTATATGGTAGTGGCTATCAAATACCTAATATCACTTCTAATTCTTAAAAAGTTTCTTCCAAATTTCATTCAAACAAATATAAAAAGATTGTAACTTTACATGGATTGAAAATCATACTGTAACCGTTTTTGTTTCTTACTGTAGAGTTACCGTTTCGAAGTCGCTTGCATTTTTTAAATTATCCTTTGTGACACAACTTCGTTTTTGAAGAAAATTTTATAAATATTTGAATGTTTCACTATTATCATTTATTTTTAGTCAAATTGTACCATATACGGGAGATAATAAACGCTATATGCAACAATTGACAGGTTTACAACAAGGTAGCAAGTATTATATTCATATTCAAGTACTTGATAGAAATTCTTACGTTATGTATACCAGTCCGGAAGCATCCGCAAGAACTGTTTGTTCCGGTAATGATTTTAAAATTTTTATTTACATAAATTTTGATGATTTTTTTTCCAATTATTCCCTATAAATTTTCATTTTAAGAATAATTTTCATCTTAATATTTAATTTTATTAATTTTATTTTCAGTATTTGCATTTTTTTTTTTATCCGTAGCTGTATACATTTATTACCTTTTTATTTAAACTATATAATTTTCAATTTTAAATTATTTATGAAAATTTTGTGAATACGTAGAAATTGATGAAAATCTGTCCGATATTAATCTTAGCTATTTGATATACGGTAAAATAGAAATAAGTTTACGATTAAAATTATTTCAAATAAAGTTTTTTAATTCTTAAATCGAAAATTTAGCAATTTAAAAATAATTTAGCACCAACTCATCCTCCATCACATCTGCAAGTACAAGCTGCTGATCCACGTCATATTCGAATTAACTGGGCGCAACCACCACAAAGTACTTGGCAATGTAACAGCATACAAGTGGAACTTGAAATAACTGAACCACAAGGTATTGCACCTGTGCTTCTAAACGGACATCAAACATCGCATGTGCTAGATTCAGAAGCTAATCAGCAATGGTCTATTCGAATCCGTACAAAGAATTCAGCTGGTGTATCAGCATGGTCACAAATTGCTTCTGTTCGAACACCACCTGTTGGTGAATTAATCATTGGACCAGCAGTAAGCTATCGGCACGGTATTCCTGTACTTACGTGGACAAGCAAAGAACGTGTAGATGATTTGATTAAAACTTATCAAATTGAATATCGAACTTCGGCCGATGCAACTTGGCAAAAACTTCGTATGCAAGTATGATAATTTTTTGATTATTCAGATTTTTAAATGTCAATTTCTATGCATCGAATTTCAGGTTTTCGACAAACCAAGACATAAATCTCATTATTATTCAGGTACCATATGCTGGTTGGCAACGACCTTATAGTATCGATCTTAGTGAGCTACCTGCGGGCCATAATTATCAAATCCGGATTCTTGCCGTGGATGCTAATAATGGTATTGCTTATACGTCATCAGCAGTTAACGTTCAAACGCAGATCAAATGTTCAGCCCCACGTCGTCCACCATTTGATTTACAAGCTACTTCACTTGGACCAACACAAATTCGTGTATCCTGGAAGGTTAATTTTACAGCCTGAAAATTATATAATTCTCTGAATAATTGATTCTTCAAAGATTTTACAAAAATCTGTCCGAAATCACTGTTGCTTTTGATATATAAAGGATAGAAGATATTGTGTGATAATTTGTCCAAAATTATCAATTTAATTTATCAAATCTCAAAAATTCGGTTTTATTTCCATAATACTATTCGTTAGATATTCTGCTATTGTTAGTGTTAAACATATAATGCAGAAAATTCAGGTATTGAAGTAATATATATATATATATATTGTAATATAATTATATTTCAGGCATTGCATGAATCGGAATGGAATTGTAATCGATTATGGTATGTGGTGAAATATAGTACTCCACATAATCAAGGCTTTAAAAATTTAACACGTGGTGAAAATTATGTAATTTTCGATTCAAAACCATTTACACGATGGACATTCGAAGTACAAGCTGCTAATCCAGCAGGTGAAACGCAATGGTCACATCCAGTTACCGTACAAACAGAAGGAACCGGTATTTAGTTTTTATAAAGTTGATTTTGTTAAAGTTTTGATTTCAAAAAAAATCTAAAACAAATTTTGATGTTTTGTGTTGTTGATTTTGATGTTTTTTTCAAAAAAAAAAAATCCAAAACAAATTTTGATGTATATTAGATTGTAAGACAGTCTAGAAAATATTTTTTTCAAATTAAAAATATTTTGAAATACTGTTTTTTTTATTTGATGATTGATTATTTTTAAAAATAATAAACACTCACGAGCTAATAAATGTTTTCTAATTTTTTTACAGCACCTGGACCAGTTTTGGATTTACGGATTTATCCAGAATCATCTGAAACACTTCAACTTTCCTGGAGACAGCCTCAAAATCCTTACGGTCAAATTACAGGTTACGAAGTGACCTATCAGCTATTATCAAAGTAAGCTTATCTTGATAATATCAAACTAAGCTTATCTTGATTCCATAAAAGAATTCGCAAATCTGTAAATTCATGCATGATTCAAAATTCATATTTAACTAATAGATATTTAATTATGCTGACTAGATCACTTATTTCCTAATTATTCAAGTAATTATCGAACAAATGAGGATTATTTTAGAGGTATGTGCGATCAAGTAACGGAAAGACCTATCACAGTTACTAGTGATAGACCTTCATTTACCCTTCGAGGACTTCTACCACATTCGAAATATCGTATTTCTGTTGCTGCAAAAACAAATATCGCTGGTAAGAATCGATAAATATATTGATTCCTCTAAATCATATTTTTCTCCTAATAAGTATCATCAAGTTTTTTTAATATTTGTCAGAATGAAAAAAAAGACAATTCTCTTGTATCTGTCAAGATTTTTTTTGATATTTTTAGCTAATTAGCGATCATAAATTTTAAAACAAAACAACGATTCATTATGATGCCATAAAAGTGTAAAATCAATACATGCAAAAAAGGTATTAAATAGATGGGAAAATATTTATTAAATAGAATTTATGTCTGTTGAAAAAAATTTGAATTTTGATTTTAGGGGAACGTGTAAGTCAAGAAGTGCAAACTGAAGAAGCTGCACCAAGTGGTGCTCCAATTTATATTCGTGTAACAAATATATTACCTACTGAAGTAGCCGTAGTGTGGCAAGCACCTGCATGCTTACAAACAAATGGTGAAATAACAGAATATGAATTCGAAGTAACGCCATTAGAAACGCGTGATTATGGAGCTGATAATATAATTAAACAAGTTGTTAGAGGTACTAGAACTAAAATTACCGGTCTTTCACCGTATACAAAATATTCGGTGCGAATACGAGCATTTACACGAAAAGGATCGGGACCATGGTCAGAATCGGTTCAATTCCAGACTTCTGCTGCATCTGAAGTAAGTTTAATTTAGAATAAGCAATGCTAAATTCATGAATTAGTAAACTGATGGATATAAAATTTTCACTGATAAAATAAAAATTCTTTTTTCAGATCCCAGCACCATCGATGGTTCGAGTTTTAAGTACAGGATCGGATAATGCATATTTGGTTTGGCAAGAACCTCATCTATCATCTGGTTTCATTGATAAGTTCAAATGTAAGTATGCAGTAGCAGGTACCAAGCAATATCAGGAACGCGAATTTCCCTCACATAATCCATGTCGTGAGGAAATCATTCGTATGCGACAATTATCACCACCACCAAGCGGAACGAAATTACATTGTGGTAGAATTGAGGGATTGGAACCCGAGAAGAAATATACCTTTATGGTTGGAATTTTGACACGTTTAATTTTTTCAAAAAGTTGCTAATCATGGATGAATTTTTTTTGACATCTTGATCATTACAAGCTTCTTCTGAAATTTCATATCAATGATAAAATGATAGTGTAATTATGTTGCAGATGTCAGCTGGTGATCGGAGTGGTAGTTGGTCTCCATGGAGCGAACCCCAACTTGGTCATGTTAGTGAAGGTCCTATTCAGGTTATATCTTTGAATAAATTAGCTGGAGGAACGAATAGTATTTTAATTGGATGGAATGTACGTCCGAGTGATATAGCTCGTGTTATCGGTTATCGAATTCACGTGACGCCGGTATTGCAACGTGGCGCTAAGCCAATATCATTCACGGTAGATCGAGCTACATTCCAGTATAATATCGATAATTTATCGCCTAATACACGTTATAATATAACCGTGGATGCTACTACCGATGGTGTTCAATATCATCCAGGTACGGCAATTGAAGTACGTACCGATTCAGCACCATTAAGTGGTTTAATGGTTGCTCCACGAGTAATCGAAGAGCAGGCAACCTCAGTAACTTTGGAATGGAATGCGCCAGATGGTGATGTAAGCGGATTCATAATCGAATACTGTCTTGGCGGTGGCGTATGGCAAAAATACAGTCGAAGGATTCCGGCATATCCTGGACGTCGTATCTATACTGCTCAAGTTGATCAGGTATTGTATTTTTGTATATTTTTAATTATTTTCAATATTTGTTAAATGCATTAGATATGATAAAGGAATTATTATCCTTTTAAAAGCATTATATTAATCTGTTCTGATTTATTGATTACTTTTAAGCATTTGAAACTAGAATCTGCTGGCATTCTAAATTTAAGGAGCATAAGAGGGATTGCAAATTAAATCAAAATGAATTTCTTTGCAGAAAAACATTGAAAAACTGTTTTGCTTTTATCAAATTTTTCGATTTTAGCTTCCAACAAATAGCGTAGTGGATCTTCGAGTACGCGTGGTATCGGCACAAAATGAAGAATCTCCTCCAAGTCCAGAAGTTCGAGCTCGTACTCGGTGTTCAGCACCACCAGCACCACCTCAAGGCATTCGTTTAGATGCTCCGTCTACCAATGAAGTTAGGGTTTCGTGGGCCAAGCCAGCCAAAGATACATGGCAATGTGATCAGCTGAATTATGATCTAGCTTATCGAGTACCTGGACAACCAGAACGAATAGTACCAGTACCAGGTGAACAGACCGATTACACTTTTCCATCAGAAGCTAATACTCGCTGGTCTGTTAAGTTAAGATGTACTAATCAAGTAGGATCAAGCCCATGGAGTGCAGAACAGGTGATAACTACTCGGCAAGGAACCCCAGGTCCAGTTCGAGATCTGCGATTGCGTGCTAAAAGTCCTAACGAAGTACATGTACAATGGCTTGCACCATTGGTACAGCGTGGTACTATTGTCGGTTACGATATTAGTTATCGATTGAAGCATCGATTAGCTTGTCCGAATGAAGAACCGCGTGACGTTAGTCGTGATTTTGTGACTGTCTACAATCATAAGAGATTTGGAATATACATTGACTGGATTGCTACCTTTCTCTTTGTATGAAGTAAGAGTACGTGCACGTACTACGGAATTAGGGCCAGAAGAATCGAAAGATATTGCTACGGAGCAGCAACCTCCCAGTGCACCACCGTTGAATCTTCAACTAAGCTATGCGTTGGAACGTTCCATCAGTTTCCAGTGGGAGCAAATAGATTGCTCACAACGTCACGGACATATCGTGAATTATGAATATGAGATACAAGGACAAGATGACTGGGCAAAGTTAGAACGTCAGATTGCAAACACGTCAGAAACTAAAATAAATATCGAAGGTTTGACACCGTTTACGAAATATATAATGCGTGTGAAAGCTTACAACAGTATTGGTGGTGGCCCGAACACTGAGAATCTGGATGCAATGACAGCTAAAGCGGACGCACCGCTACCACCGCAAGATCTGGTAGTTGCTCAAGAAGGCACTGATTATTTCATGGTTTCCTGGCTACCTCCTTATCCACCGTATGGACCGCATGATAAATACAAAATTCGATATCAATTATTGAATGAAAGCCGTTGGATGGAAATCGAGAAAAATACTAAAGATCCATTACTGACGTGTCCTGCTGAAAGTCCTCGATTATGTCTCAATGTCACAGGTTTAGAAAGTGGACGTCAATTTCGAGTTCAAGTTGCAGCTCATATCATCGGTGGTTCATATGGTCCATGGAGTACGGTGACTATCGCGAATACGTTACAGATTTTGCCTGATGCACCACGTGCTATTGAATTGATCAAGAAAACTGATCATTCACTTCATATCCGTTGGATTCCACCACCGGATCCTTTTAAACAAATAACACAATATAAAGTAGGAATTATATCATTGGATGATCCGCATGATCAACTAAAAACTTTTCTCGTAGATCATCCAAGATTAGAACATCTTTTGAATAATTTGCATCCTGAAACTTCCTATAACATTAGTATTTCGGCTGGTACTAAACGTGGTTTCGGTGCTCTTTCTTGGACGCGTTATTCTACGGACCGTTTAAAGTACCGCCAGTAGCAAATGCACCACAAGTTACGGCAGATGGAGCTGATGCATTGAATGTTCAATGGAATGGAATTCTAGATACAAAGAATCAAGTCCGTGGATATATCATCGAGTTTCGTTCAAGCGATAATCCAACATTTACAGAATATGATGGAATTATTGAATGATACAAATCGACGTAATTATCAGCAGCGTTTATCCTTACTAGATGCTGATACTTTATATTTTGTTCGCATCAAAGTTGTAGATCAGAAGCAACGTGTTAGTGAACCAAGTCCGGAAGGAAGTGCGCGTACTGGTTGTGCATGTAAGTTTTCTTACATCGATTGAAATAAATTTTGAAATTCAATTGCTTCAAAATTTTGATTTAAAGTTTATTAATGATCCTTTGAGCTTTATTATATTTATTATATATATTTATTATTTATTATTATATTTATCATTACTATTATTATTATTATTATATATTATTATTATATACAATGTAATATTGTTTTATTTTATTGTATCGCTTCTGTAATTAAAAATTCATCTATCTAAGTAATTAAATTATCAGAAAATAATCTTTATTAAATGTTGATTGAATTGGTTTTTCAGTATTTTCTTGACTAAAATATCAATAATTGATTTGACATTTTTCCAGTACCTCTTGCACCACCATCGAATGTGAATGCCTTTACACCATCACCCTATCAAGTTAGTATCAGTTGGCAACCACCTAGTCAATCTTCTTGGCAGTGTTCTAATATCAAATACCGACTGGAATATACAAACGGTTCATCTTCACCCCAAGAAATTGATGTGCCCAGGTTAGACAGTTGTGATGGATAATTTTGAAATCTTAAATTTATAATTTATTTTAAGATCTAATACACACAAATGAGAATATTTCACTGTATATTTAATAAAATAAAGTATAAATCAGTTACTGTAGATCAAAATTATAAGATGAAATATAAAAGTTCTCATTCTCATTGTTACGAATAAAAATTGGATTCAGATTAAATCAGTATATTTTCTTCTGATAGCTTATCAGTCTTCAGTGGCGTAACTGATCGCATATTGGATGCATCACCGAATACATTATGGCGAATGCGAGTTCGAGTTGAAAATGAAGCTGGTGCTTCGGATTGGAGTAAAGAAGTATCCATCACAACTGCTGAAGGTAAAAGTAACCTCTATTCATTATCATAAAAATTACAAATGTAATTATAATATTCATCATCAAGGCAAAAAAGAATCATGATTTCTATGATCGATAATTTAGCACCAGAATAAAAGCTTATCATGGCTTTTAACAATCGATGCTCATTATTTCAACTGACTATTGCATTTCTTCATATTCGATATTATTAATAGATAGCAAATTAGGAATTAATGAGTTTGATGGAAAAGTTGACAAAAAGTGATAAATAAGATTGAAATCTAAATTGATTACAATTATTCTAACATAACAAAGGCTTAAAATTCGATAATCGATAAATTATTATTATGCAAAAATCTCTCTACTATCGCAAGATTAGACAAATAACTTTTTTTTTTGTTGTGGCCTCAAACATGGATAATTAAACTTCCAAATGCAGATGCGTTGGTGTTATGATTTTTATTAGATAATAAATATATATTGAACAAATAAGCAATAGAAAGCTTTATTACACGAATAAACTATCAGATAATTAAAATGAGGAAGAAAATGAGATTATCAGTCGAATGATATAAGATGTAAACGATCAGTAACTGCTGATATTGCCTGATTGAGTAACCACTGCTTGTAACAACATATCAATTAATCGTGAGAAGCTCGTTTTTATATCAATGATCTTTAGTCTTTGCTGTAGTGGGCGGAACAAAGGATGAGAGATGGACAATATTCAGATATGTAGAAGCTTCGATTGTTACGATGTCCCAGAAAATTAGCATAGATTTTAACATTTTAAATATTGCATATAAGTTTTATAATAGAGAACAAAGTGCAGAATTAGATAAATGATTTGTTACTTTATATATCCTAACATTCATTTATGATAGCTAGTTATACAATAAATAATTTGATAATTTGAATATATCTATATTAAAATTATTTCGGTTTTCCGATAATTATCATAGTTAGCAGCATCTTTTAAATTTTCATTCAGTTAGAATAATTATAAATTATTTGTGGCATTGAAATGTAAATGATATTTGAGGAGACTGAACGCATTTTTTATTTACTATTATTCCGTAAAAGTTAGCTTATTGTAGGTGCACCAAGTGCTGTAGAAAATCTTGATGCTCGTCCGTATGGACCGGAAGCTGCGTCGATAACTTGGTTACCACCTGCACAACCTAATGGACAAATTACCGGTTATACTTTGGTATATAAGCTGAAGTCTCGCGGTGAATGTGGTCCACGTTCGTCACAACCTATTACTCGAAATACTCGAGATGAAGAAATTACGTTGGAAGGACTATTACCTGATTCTACTTATGAAGTGCATGTAACAGCACACACTTCTGAACCTGGATCTCAATCAAATATTGTTACTGTTACAACTGATGAAGCTGGTAAGTTTATTTTTTCATTTATAAAATGTAAATTTCGATTGAAATTCATAGATTATATGAAATCATAGATTGGCTTGAATTTTTGAATTTAATCAAGCAAAATAGGATACAGATTGATTTTACAATAGAAATATTGTTTTCTAAATTAACATATTTTATAAAACCATGTTTTTTTTTATGAAACCATAGAAATTAGTTAATATGCTTACTTTTTTTAGTTTCAATTCAAACTTATTGAATGTGCTAAATTTAAAGTCGAGAATTTTTTTTTATTTTTGCAATTCAGAATTTAAAATTTTTTATGTTAAAGTTTCTATGATTTTAATTTTTTCTGAAAAAATTACATATAAGAATGCATTCATAGCTTTTCTTCAATATTTCGAAAAAGTGTGATAAGAATCGAGACCACAATGAGTGATGCTACAATTTTATTTAGATTAATTTTTTATTATACTTAAATTTCTTCAGGAAAATTTTTTCTATCATACTTAGCTTATTTTTTTTTTCTTTTTATATCTTTGATCCTTAGCAACAATTATATTAAACATTAAATTTTAATAAATTGATGAATTTATTTTAATAAATTGGTGACTTTTTTTTAAATATTTATTTTATAAAATGGTAGTAAATTTAATTTTTCTTTTTAATTTTTTAATTTAATTTACAGTTCCTACCGGTGCACCGTTAAATCCACGTGTAAGTTCGATAACACAAACACGTAGCGATTTCTTATGGAATGAACCAGATTGTGAGCTTCGTAATGGCAAAATAACAGGTTATGAATGGCAAATAGAAGGTGTAGATTCATGGGGTGAAAGTAAAGCTGGTCAAAGTACCACACAACGAATATCATTCGATGATTTAGTACCATTTACTCAGTATCGAGTACGAGTTTCGGCAGAAAATTCAGCTGGACAAGGACCATGGTCAGAATGGATCTCATTTAGAACGCAACCTGCCGGTAGGTTGGTACTTCATTTAGGTTAGGTTGTCTTCATAGGACAACGCCAAGTTTTTGTCAAAATATAATTAAGATTCATATGGTGATGAATCAAAGAATATGAATCTTAATTTTGATGCCAAGATTATTTTAAAAACAAACAACGGATAGAGGACGGATAAATGGATAACATAAGCAAATAATGTGCAATTTTTTTTTTTTTTTTGATTTTTTAGCACCATCTCCGCCAACAGATTTGATCGAAGAGCAATCATTTCCACATGCTATCGAAATTTCATTCTTGCCACCATTTCCACCTCATGGTATCATCAATGAATATCGAGTAAGGCATACACCATCTGGTCAGGTAAGTCTGACTTTGTTAATTCAATAATATCTAAATATATTTCTATAACTTTTTTTTTCAGAGCGCGTATTAGCTTAAATTATATAAGCCTTAATTATCATTACTTATCTAGGCATGATTTAAATTCCAACCTGAGCCTATCTTGCATGCAAAACTGATAAGAAAAAAAGTAAGAAAACCAATTGGAAATACATTGGAATAACATGAAGTAAAGCATATGTAAATCAAGAGTTAAATTATTTGATATTCATTGTCATCTTTTCTACAGATGAATTACAAAGAAGTTCGTGTTCATGCAAATCGATTGCAATGTTCAGATGCATCAAAACGCGATCGTTTATGTTATCGAGTTGTGGATTTAGAACCGGAACAAGAATATGAAATTCAAGTATCAGCTCATACTGAAGGTGGTGCTTGGAGTGATTGGAGTGAATCGCTAAGTGCTCGGACACATGAACAAAGTAAGTTAATATAAAATGAATAAATTAATATAAAGTAGATAAATGGAGTGAATATTCATTAATAAAAATAACTTTGATAAATTTGAAATAATGAAAATATAAAAAATTAATTAATTAATATAAATTAAATAAATGAAATGAAGTAAATAATTAAAATGAAATGAATATAAAGTGAAGAAAAAAGTAAAACAAGATGCCATTCAGATATACCAGTATTAGAACGTGAATTGGAAGTAGTTGATAGTAAGCCGAACAGTATTACAGTACAATGGCAAGGTTTGGATCCTGATCAAGTAACTTTTTTTTTTTAAGTTACTTAAGCTTCTTTGTCTAATCATGAATATTTTATATTCATTGAAATCCTAAACAACTATTAGTCAAAATTATCATGATTCGAATAAATGATATCGTAATATTGTTGTCATTGAAATAAATAGCATATTTGTTTAATTCGTTTTTTTGATTACTGTATCCAAATAAAGCGTTTGAAAGCTTCGATAAAGTATTCTTTCCAATTAAAAGTTGTTAGTAAAAATAAAAAATTAGGAACTAAAACTGATGTTTTTTTAGTCAAAACATGTTGTTGGTTATATTGTGGAATATAAATCAGAAGATGATGATTGGAAAGAATATGATGGTATTACGAAGCATCGTAGTCGTCAAAATAATTACCGTATCCAAGTTAAAGATTTGGAACCTTCCACAGAGTATTTCTTCCGATTGAAAGTTGTTGGCAAAAATGACAAACGTGGTTCATCAGGACCCGAATTAAGAGCAATGACAAAATGTGGACGTCAGTATTACTTTTTATTTTTTTTTCTTTATTTTATTTTCTTTCGACTTAAATTACTTTACCTTTTGCGAACACTTCATTTTCACGTTTCAGGACCTGAAGAATCACCAAGTGATTTACAATTGACATCCGATTTCGAAAATGTTAAACTTACATGGACGAATCCGGACAAAGAATCTTGGGCTTGTGATAATGTTGAATATGTGATTGATTTCGTTAATACCACTTCACGCGGTATAATGACAGTACCATCAGATGCACCTACTAAACTCTTGTTACCATCACTTCCGGGTACCAAATGGGAGATTCGTATGCGTACGCAAACAATTGAGGAAGGTCAGAAACCATCTTACAGTCCATGGAGTGATCGCGTAAGTTTGGTAACACAGGCTCTTCCCGGAGAATTATTCCTAACAGTTGAACCTAAAACACCTACTTCGGCAATGGTTATTTGGGATCTCGCTGATCAGGATCGAAAATGGAACTATGGTGTAGATATCACTTATCGGTTGAAGCAGTTAGGTGGTTGCACAGAATCACGAAGTGGTAGTCATGAACCAGTAACAAACTATAATGTGCAAGAAAAACAAATTATACTTCATGATTTGTTACCTGGTTCCGAATATGAAGTGGTAGTTACTCCACGACGTCCACCAACTCTGCGATCCTCCATCACAACTCCGAAAACGATACGCCGCTTTAGAACCACGGCTTCCTTTCCATCTGGTCCGCCACGTAATCTACGCGGCGAAGGACGTCGTGATACTGAAATTTTCTTCAAATGGGAACCACCAATATGCGAAGAACAAAATGGCGAAATAACACAGTATGAATATGAAGTGACAGGTGCCGAAGAATGGAATGATGTGAAACGTGAAGGTGTAACACCACGTACCAATGCTGCGGTGGATCAAATGAATCCGGGCTCAACGTATAATGTACGCGTACGCGCATATACTAGTGAAGGACCTGGGCCATGGTCAGAACCAATTCAGATTACTACTACTGGTACCGAATTAGGACCACCTCGAGAGCTTACTGCAGTACATACAAAGCCGAAAGCAATTCAATTAACTTGGCTCCCACCATATCCGGAACGAGCACCAGTACTTATCTATAAAGTCAGATACAGTCCACGTGCCGATGATTCTAATCCGATAGAGATGGAGCTTTCCGGCGATGAGCTAAGTTGTACTGGATATAAAAGCCCTTTGATTACTGGTGATAGCATATGTGCAACAGTGAAATCATTGCAACCGGATACGACATACCGGTTTGCTGTTCAGGTTTGTGAAAAATATCTTTTTTAAAAATTCGGATTCCTTAAATATACATATTTTCATTCGTTCATCAGAAAATTTTTTAATTGAAATCGTAGTTGCAGGATAAAATTTTAAGAATTCGGAAGTTTTGATAAGGTTCAAAATAAATTCAAATTTGGCTGAAAATTGAAAACTAAAAAATCATCCCGCATAACCTAATCTTGGTATAAACCTTGTATATATTGTATATGTTTTTAATTACTAACTTTTAGGCTCAATCACCTAGCGGTAATTGGGGTGAATGGTCACCAGCCTATTTTGCAACTACACGTTCTGCCGATGAAGGACCAATACCTGGAAAGTTACGATTGGTATCTGCAGGACATGATAATCTTCGTGTAAACTGGACTGCACCACCGGATGTTAAAAATGTTGTGGACCAATATTTGGTATATTTTTTTAATGCAAATTCCAAAAATTTTATTGAAATTATTTAAATGCCTTTAAAATTTAGTTTCAGATCTTTGAATGCTAGGCATGAATTGAATTTATAAATTTTAGGTTAGCATATCGCTAGTTGATAAACAACCGAAACAGTTTACTGTACGTGGCGAACAGAATAATTACCATTTCCGTGATTTGGAACCAGCAACATACTATAATATTACTGTACAAGGCTTGTCAGAAGGCAAACGAATGTGGTTCATAACGGAAGTTTTTTCAACTACCGATTACGGTATTTATTGCTAATAACTAATTTCAATTTTTTTTTTCTAATTTTTAGCTCAATGAACATGTATCCTACAAATATTATTTTCAATTTCAATTTTATCTTTTCCGAAGTTTTGATTTTAAATTTGCGGTAAAAATTTAGACTTAAATTTAATGATTTTTATGCCAATTTTTTAATTATTCGTATTTTAGGAACTGGCCTGCTTTCTTGGTTACCACCACCAACAGATTTGAAATTGCTAGAAAAATCCGATCGATTTATGCATGTTGCATGGAGTCCACCGGAAATTTTCGATGAAGCCTATAAGGATTTGATAACTCATTATAGAGTGAGTTACTAAATTTAAATATAACCTAATTTTATTTACTTTGCAAGATTTCCTAATCGAAAAAATAAAGTCTGTCTGGAATCTTTTGAATACAATAAATTTTAAAAAAAAAGTGCTAATGTTAATAATTGCCAAAATCTTAACTCATAAAATTGATTTCCAAAATTAAATATTATTTAGAAAATAAGTCATCGAGTTGAATAAAATATCGTATTTTTCATTTCTCAAAAAGATTCAGAATTCTTGTAGTATTTGATTATATTCTGATGACAGAAGAGGAGAGCATATTTTTTATTTTTTTTTTTTTTTTTGCATACAACCAAATTTATTTATCTCTGGTGAAAATTTCAGGTGACAATAGCACCGTTTGATTCATATACTGGTAAAACTGGCAGACCGCGCAATTATTCAGTACCATATCCTGGTACATCGATTAAATTTGATAATTTATCACCAAAAACAATTTACAATATTACGGTACAAGCTGGTACTAATAGTGGTTACGGTGAAATTCTGTGGGGTACTTACAGTACTCTTGCGCCAGGACAGAATCACGTATTACGATTATTGGATCGTACACCAACATCACTAACTGTTGAATGGGATTCAACATTTCTTGGTGATAGAGGATATACCGTATGTTTTTTTAACAATAATTTTTTGATTGACAATGAATCATTAAGCATTTCATTCATGGATTCTTTATCTTATATCTTTGATTAGCTTTATCAATTTTTGACCTTTTATCATTAGTTAGTTTCAGCTGTTAAAATATGTGTTGAATTTTTCAGCTTTCATGGGAAGGTTTACATTCTGCTTTCAA